>JALIZH010013956.1:0-101386 GCA_030522465.1 Rhipicephalus appendiculatus | reverse complement strand
CTGGACAGAATCCTTCGAGGTCTTTCTCACTTTATCTTGTGAAGGCCCGATAAAGTTTGATTATCGTGTTTGTTATCGTGAATGATTATTAGTGTTAACATTTTTAGATGAGAGCAGATGAACTTTTTTGATGATTTTTACAAGTCTCCAAAACCTATACAATGCAGGAATGCTGTCGCCAATAGTGAAAAAACCGGCAGATCCCACGCACAGTGGGAATCGATATAATGCGAGTAGAGAGGATAGGAGAGGGGACGGCGCGTGCGCTGTGGGAAGTGTGGGACGCTCCGTAGAATAGAGTTATCCTAGAGGAGAGAAAGGGGGTGAGCGTAGGAGAGAGGGGGAGGGGATGCGCATGCACTGTGGTGGTGTGGGACGCGGGAAGGAGGGACGGACTAAGCCCCCTCCAAACACGGGCAAGCAAGATCAAGGAATGGGGTCAACCTGGGCGACAGACACCACCTGCCTAGCCATTGCTAAGCAGCTTCTCTGTGCTCTCGGCCATGACTCAAGGAATGGGGTCAACCTGGGTGACAGACACCACCTGCCTAGCCATTACTAAGCAGCCTATCTGTGCTCTCGGCCATGACTCTGATGATTGTAGTAGGATTGACGGCCTTCATATTGCTACAGTGTTCTGGTTCGCATAATGGGTGCTTCCCTACTTCATGAAAGTGGCCGGAGGTGGGACGCGGGACACGGGACGCGGGACGCGGGACGGGGGACGGGGGGACGGGGGACGGGGGGGACACGGGAGGGACGGACAGAGCCCCGAGCATAAGATGCTTCGCATCTAATAGGGAGGGAACAGGTTGACAACTGTCACCTAAAGGCGCACAACGACTGCCTGCTCATTTGAGAAGGGGAAACAGAGGAAATGAAGACAGCAGGAAACACAGAGGAAGAAAACGACAAAAAAGCAAGCAAACAAATGAAATACAGAAACATGGAGAAAAAGAAGTGAGCATGAAGAAAATAGCACTTGAAGATATCGGAAATATATATAGAAAATTTCCCCAACAGTGTGACATAATATCGAAGGAGTTTAATGGTATACCCCAGTGAAATGGCAAAGAAATAATCATCTACTGCCTCGATGTTGTGAGTCAGTTCGGATGCTCACCTTTTTTCTTTTGTTTTTACTCCACCCTATCGACGTGCTGGTTCGTAGAATTTTGTTTTACACGCCTGATTACTGTCTAGCGGTGATGCTTCAGTTTCTAAAAAGATGATGAGCTGTATGTATGTTCTGTCAAATGTTCGGTGGTCTTACGACAGTCGCAGCTTTTGCCCCAGCTTCAATGCGTAAAGTTCAGGTGATGTGCAGTATAAAAAGGAGCATCTATGTTTAAGATCAATCTAAAAAATTTGGCATCCACAGAAAAATCGTATTGTAATGTGCATTTCTTGCCATCTAAAAGAAGTGAGTGTTTTCACCGGCCTCGCAGGCTGAAGTGAAAGCTTCCTTATATATATGCTTTTACATTCTCTCAGTTCCTGTGGCCTAAAAGCTTTTCATGGCGTTGATATGTATTCTGAATCCACCTTCACCTCAGCCGTACTGGCTTGGTTTGGGTGGTCATCATTTTTCTATCATGGCGTCAGTGACTCAAAATGTTTTCATTTCATGCGTGCCCAATAAAGAATACCTATTTAAGGTTAAGCGAAAAAAGACCTCTGTCATATGGCACCAAGAATCAGCCTCTATTCGGCATTTGGGTGATATACAATTGAGATCAATTAACACAGTGTTCCCACTGGTCTAAGCGCGGGCTGGAGGGTCTCTTGAACGATATCATTTTTGGCACGCGTACGCAATCTTCTATACAGAGCATCAATTTTTTTTATGTAGTTTGGATAACCATGTTCTTCTTCACCTCCTTCCTTACTGCGGTGTACAACAGCTTAGCTGATCCGGACAATGTACCCACTTTTCTATATTTATTTATTTATTTTTACATACTGCAGCTCCATTTGGGATATCGCAGGAGTGGATTTTCTCTACATGAGCACACAAACAGAAAGGCAATGCAACACTGCAAGCAAGTGAAAAGAAAAAAAAGAAAAACAGAAAAAACAAACAAGAATACAACTCTTAATAAACCAATCGCGAATCACTGTCATGCAAGATAACTTCTAAAGGCAATGATCTAGTTGACCTAGGCAATAGATTCCATTTTTCAATAGTGTGCGGAAAGAAGCTGAATTTAAATAGGTTAGTATGTGGATGGAACGGTGTCAGGTTGAGCTTGTGGCTATTCCTTGTGTAGGTTTCAGTTTATCAGGAGACAGATATTCGTTAGTTAATGTGTAGCATGGGGTATTAACAAGAATATGCAGCAACTTTAGGCATTCCAGATCGCGTCGCTCGGACAGGGTGTATAGTCCTAACGTAGCAAGGTGAGAGGAGGGCGAGAAATTCCAGTCGTAACGGCGGAAAAGGAAACGGATGGCTTTCTTCTGAGCAGATTCTAGTGTGCTTATGTCCGATTTTTTATATGGGTTCCATACGGGGGCAGGCATATTCGAGGATGGGACGGTTGAGTGATTTATACGTTAGCAATTTTGTTTCGCGTGGAGCATCTTTTAATATACGATTTAGGTAGCCCAGTTTCTTTAAAGCTTTATGCAAGTGTATTCGATATGTTTGGACCAAGACATGTTGTGTGTGAAGATGAGGCCTAGGTACTTATAATCGGACACACGTTTCAGAGAGGAGCCATTAAAAGAGTAATCGAACAGAGAAACAGAGGTGCGTTTACAGAAGGAAAGAGTGTTTTAAGAAAGTTTATGTTCATTTGCCATGTGTCGCACCATCTGCAAAATTGTGTAAAAAGAATCATTAAGTAAAATGTGGTCATCATTGGTACTAATTACACTGTACAGTACACAGTCATCAGCGTAAAAGGCGGATTTTCGCGGACACATAATTGGGCAAATCATTTATGTGCAATAAGAACAAAAAGTGGTCCCAGGACCGAACCCTGGGGGACCTCCGGATGACACATTCACAACAGACTAGTTTGAGGAATTAAAAGAAACATACTGGGAATGGTTGTTTAAAAAGCTAGCAATCCAGTCAACTAAGGAATAATTTTTAAGAATAGCGTGAAGTTTATGCAGAAGTTTAGAATGTGTAACAGTGTAGAATGCCTTTGAAAAGTCGATGAAAAAATGCATCAATTTGGATACCAGAGTCTAGAGCATGCGAAATGTCATGAGAAAATTCTACAAGCTGGGTTGTTGTACTAAAACTTTTGCGAAAACCATGCTGAGCATCACTTAGGATGTTATTATTTTCAAGAAACCCCATGATATGCTTAAATATTATGTGCTCTAAAAGTTTGCATGATTGGGACGTTAATGAAATCGGGCGATAGTTTAATGGTGACTGCTTGTTGCCAGATTTATGCATAGGAAGAAATTTGGCTAATTTCCAAGCTGAAAGGACACTTCAGGTGCATAAGGACTTTTGAAAAATTACGGTCAGATAGAGGCTGGTCCATTCACAATATCGAAGAAGAAAGATATTAGGAATGCCATCAGGACCAAGAGATTTCTTATTTCCTAAGTGCAACATTAGGTTCATAACACCATCGAGAGACACGGAAATGTCACTGATTGAGTTATTTGAACCATGATGGAAGCTGGGAAATCTAAGTTGTCAGTTGTCAATACCGATTGGAAGTATTCGTTGAACGCGTTGGAAATAGTTAAGGGGGTCACTACAGGGGGGCGTTATTTATAACAACTGTATGTGTGGCAACTGAGGTGGGTAAAATAGAAGCCCAAAATTTTTTAGGGTTGCTTTCATTAAATCTTGCAATGTAACTTTGAAGTAGAAGTCTTTCGAGGAATTAATTTTGACCCGAAGTTCTTCTTTCGCGAGGTTAAATTCCTGTATTTTAAGGGGGTCACCGTTTTTTTTAAACGCCTCAGTCTAGCAACATGACGCGACAGATGAAGTATGTCACGCGATATCCAGGGAAGGTGGGGGTTTTTCTTTTTCGTTTTTTATCGGGACGAATCGCTCAATACAAGTTGCCACAGTCTTTTCAAAAGAAGCCACTAAGGAATTTACATCGTTACTTTCGCTGAGGCGTTCGAAATCATCAAAAGAATTGGCTAAAAGATCAAGAACAGACGCGTCATCGGCTCGTGAAAAATCTGGGAATGTAGAATAGACAAAATGGTTGGTACGCACAGGAACAGAAATGGATACTAGAACGGCCTTGTGGTCTGAAATACTATCAGCAACTTCACATTCATAACCATTGTCTAAGAGGAAAGGACGAACAAAAACTAAATCTAAAACTGCATCGCCTCGTGTGTTAGTTTCAACAATCTGTTTTAAACAAAAATAGAGCGAAAAATCTAACAGAATTTTGCTGATTTCTATGTCATAACCTGTGAGCGATAGAGATGGCCACAAAATACCTGGAGTATTGAAATCACCCAGGCAGATCAAGCTGGAAGTGGATAAGAAGCGCTCGTGCATGAAAGTTGTTAAAGTGAGCAGCTGATCTATGTTCGATGATGGCGAGCGGTAAACTACGCCAAAGACTATGGAAATGCTTCCAAAAAAGACCTTGCACCAAACGGATTCGATATCAGGTGGACTGGGGATAACTGAACATTTAAGAACAGACCGTAAAAATAGTGCAACACCCCTCCTGCCATGACGTCTGTCAGTTATGACGACTGTAAAACCTGGAGGTGTTATTTCGCTATCGTATATATGTTCATTTAACCAAGTTTCTGTTACGCCGGCTATGTCCGGTGAATGGGCCGTGATAAGAGAAAGAAAATTTGGGAACTTGTTGACTAGGCTTCTGGCATTAACATTTAAGATGCGCAGGGCCTCGTTAGGATCCTTCCCGAGACGTCAAGGAGCATTAGTGGTGACGTTAGAAGGAGCTTTTGTTGAGCGAGAATGAATCCTAACGAGGGGGAGTTAGTGTCATCGTTCCAGTTGTACCTAATTTGATCTATAAACATGATAAAAACTCAAGCGTACAATGGAGCCATTATCCCGAAGGGTTTTGATACTTCCCATATCTTCTTTCTGATAGTTCGTACGCGCAATGAATAGTCTTCGGAAATGCGAAAGTTAGAGCCTTTAAGTTTGTAGCCGTTTTTTAAGTACAGTTGTTTTCGCGATAGTCGAGCAGCTTTATGATAATGGGGGCGCGGTCGATCCGCTTGCCTACGTCCCGATCCTGTGACACCTTTCGATATTCGGGCAATCAATTTGCAGATTTCCTTTGAACCACTCAGAAAGGATAGACAGTAGAAGGTCAGAGGATTGATCGGTGTCTCAGCGAGGCCAAGCAGCAGCAAGTTATTGCGGCGAGATCAGTTTTCCAGATCATCATTACACATAGTGAGTTGGTTGATTTGGATTTGTAGGTGCTGAATATCGCTGTTCACATTATTACCGGCAGTTGTAGAAGGCGTGACGGGAAGCGATTCTAATGCGGAAACACGAGTCCCTAAAGCACCAAACCTAGAATTGACAACTTCATGAAACTTCTTCATATCAGCTATATCTTGCGATATGCGTTGCTGACCCTTAATTAATTCGGTAAGCATTTGAGTCACCGACGACAAGTCAGCCGCCGCAGCATCGAAATCGGCAAAGGACGAACCACGTAAACGAGTGTTAGCCTTGTTTAAGCTTAGGAGGCCCTGGGTTCAGTTCTACATCACCGCACAAGAGAAGCCTGCTAACGCAGACTATAAGGTCAGAACATAATGACAGAATATCAGAGGTACATGTCAAACTGTGTGGGCGAGACAACAGCAGCAGGAATACGTGTGAGTAGACGTCAGTTTATACGTGAATCAAGGCAAGGTTGATAGCCTAGGTCGGCGAAAAAAGTGGAACTCACTCAGAGTCACTCAAGAAATAGATCTTGCACTTTGGACTCACTCGGACTGAGACTCACCAAAATTTTCCTAAACCGAACTCACTCGGACTCACACTCTGAAATTTTCTTCAACCGTACTCACTCGGACTCAAACTCACCAAAATATTACTCACCCGGACTTACTCAGACTCAGACTCGCGGCTCAATGTGAGTATGAGTGAGTCCAGTGAGTCGATTCATGAGTGAGTTCGCCGACCTATGGGCGTGTCAAAGAAGAAGAATCTCTTTATTTAGCTGAACTCGTGGCCCGGGAAACTGAAAGTCAGACTGCAGCAATGTACACTGGTACTGAGAGCGGCGAACAGAGCGTCGGCCGTCGATTAAACTGACATGCGGTGAAGCGCGTCAGCATTTATACGTGTGACATCAAATATTCCAGCCTTGTCACTGATCGTCGCGCAGGCTCTGGAATAAGCCCGAGTGTTCAGGTCTTGCAGGTAATTTTTAACAGAACGATCTACTAAAACCGGGAAGCTTCTCGAACACTAAGGCGCTGTTACGTTGAGCATTGCTGACGGTCCTTGTGGGCGTAAACCGAATTGAGCAAATGTGAAATAAATAGCGCGCGTGGCAATATCGCACCTTTTTCATTCTTCGTTCCACACTTCTTCATTCAAAAGTCCTCTTTTATTTTAGGTCTTCTTCCTCTTCTCCAAGGAATTGCCAATAGCAATTCTACTGCTTGCCATTTGTTTTGTGCATCATCTGTATAACGCATTCGTGTAGTTTTGTTCAGTTAACTTTGGGCAAGTGTGGCTTGTGGCCTAGCGTTCAAGGCACTCGCTTTCTCACCTTGGGGACCCGGTTTTGCACCCTAACCCCTAATGAGAAGCTACTGTATTTTATTTAGTACTCCTTTGGTGAGCACCTTCTTTGGTGAGGAAGGTTCTTTGAAATACCACCTGCTACACAGGCCCGTCAATTCTAGCTTCGCTTGAAAAAAAATGAGTGATTCTGTGAGCGATACATCCGCAACATTGTATTATTGAGATTTGTGCTTACTTGATAACCTATTATGCCTTCGAGTTCCATGTCATACCTAAACTCCACACATCGATGGAAGGTGCCTTTTAGTTTCTGGGAAAGCCACGTTTTATTTCGCACTTTAGGGCTTCATTTTCTCCTCTTTACAATACATCCTTTCACAAAACTCATTTTGCACCGCGATCAAGCATACGTAACTAAGGCAAGCCTACAAATTTACGCCAGTCGCGCAGGTAACGTCAATAAGGAGCATGCTTTCACACAGTTATTCTACGCTCTCTGCCCGCCGGATGTAACCAAGTGCAGTAGTAGCCCTTAACTTTCTATTTCTTTCTCACAGTTCGTCTTTTCAAAACATCATAGACGCCATTATTGTAAGCGATATGTATTAAAAATTAAACTCACTAAATTATTCGTGGCCTCAGTGGCATACCTAACATCACTCGCCTTTAGAACGTTTTTCAGCAGGTGCCACTGAAAACAGCAGCGAAAAAGATCTGCTATAAGTTGCAGATTTTATTCCTGAAAATAAACTACGCACGTTGAATATCTGTCATAGAGCGATCTGCTAATTATCCTATCAAATTGCTCTGCCAGCAATACGTGCTCGTACTATATTGGTGCAGCATTGATTGGGTTTCTTTAAAAGGTCGTTTAATACCGTGTGACCCATTATTTCTTCTACAAATGATCTTCCTTTCTTCGTTGATTAATGAAACATCCAGGAAATGCAGAAGCTGTGTAGACGCAGACGCACTAAGTCGCTCATTAAAAGGATGGCCTTTGACAACAACTTTTTTTCGTTAGGTACGTAATGCTTTTTATTAACTCAGGTGAACGATTGTTCTGGACTCTTGTAGAAAAAATGCTATTATGTGCGTCGCGGATAGCACTCGGAGCATAAAACGCTTTATTGATGCCCCTCTTTTTGCAATGTGGCAATCAAACTTCCACGTCTGTGAAAAAAACTGCGGAAAGCAAACCGTTCTCTTGCAGGAATAGTAGAATGTTTACTGTACAATGACATAAAGGAGCTTGCACAATGTCTGTTGGTGTTTTAACATGGATGCACCCATGCTGACGCTCGGTGCTACATCTCCATCCCGACGACTAATGTCCATAACAAGTTAATAAACAAACTGTTGTGGTAGCTACAGCAGTATATGGTAAGAGCGTTATCAGCGAAGGCGGTGTGACAGCCAGAAGCGCGTCGCTGACAGGACGCAGAACTTGGGCTATGGTCGGCATCCCGCGGTGTGCGAAAAAGCTGAACACCACGGCAGGACAATAGGGAAACACAAAGTGCGTCTTGTTCCCGTTCAAGTCCAAGTTCATTCAACATAAACGATATTTTAGTTTACTGGAAAGTGTGTACAAGATTGCTAATACACAAGAAGCCCCAAAGTTAGAAATTGTCGGGGATACTCCCATACATGTTGTGAATGGGAAAGAAGATATACATCATTCCGTGGTTACGGTATCTTCGGTAAGAAAGAAATTGAACAGTGCGAAAAGAATCCCAAAGCGAAAATACGTATATGTTGAACAGACCAAAAACAAAAAGTAATGCTGAAAAATAATTGCAAATTCCTATACATAACCTAAGACCAATATAACATGCACCAATCAAAAAGCAGTTGCTAGTATTTCTTTACTTGGTTTTTGAATGCATGTTCCGTATTTGATGATTTAATGACGTAAGGAAGGGAATTCCACAGCTTGATTCCCGTAAACGTGGTGGTGACCCTACCACAGATCGTGCGAACTTTAGGCAGATGATGATTACCGAGATCAGAAAAACTCACAGTATCGCCACAAGGCGAAGCAATGAATGCGATAGCAACAAATTGGAATGTCAAGCGACGAATGGCAAGCAGGTCGAAACGTGCAGCGAGCTGCTCACGCACACATGACGCAGGAAAACAACGCGCACAAGACGAGAGCGAACTAAAAACATTCACAGCTCGACGCTTAACGAGCTGCTCAAACAAAAACGACGCACGAAACGTATTCACTAGTACAGACGAGCGCGAACTAACAAGTGTGACAGTTGTTACTTCGCGGTGTTTGAAAAAGCGTGCTATTTTCGCAAATAGAGGGACACTAGAGGTGTGCATAGGCTCCGGGTAGCCCGAAAGCCCGAGCCCGGCCCGGCCCGCGGGCCGGGTTCGGGTAAGCCGACGGCTTCTCACCTCCGGGCCCGGGCCGGGCCCGGGCTATGTTTTTTTAATCGGGTGGGCCGGGCCAGATGCAAAGCCCGAATCAAACTTACGACGTATTATTTCTTCGCTTTCGGAAGAAAGCATACAAAATGCGGAGAGTAACCTGCCACAGAAAAGCAATGCTTATAATTATTTAATGAGTAGAGCAAATATGGCAATAATTTACCGTTCACGCAAGACGAGCTTTTTCATTATCTATCAGTGGAGTCATCCTCCCAGTCTTGCATCTAAGGTACTAACTCCAGGAAGAACAAGCAGCCTCAAATATACCAAGCTTTTCCAGCCTTGCGAAAAAGATAATGGCAATTCCTGCTAACAGAGTGAGGAGCGAACGGAACTTTAGTCTGGCAGCATGGATATGTGATGCAGGAGCGCCGCACTTCACTAAGCCCGAATCGTTGGATAGCTTGATATATTTACACGACAACTTTTAATTTGTCTGTATAATGGCGGTCCTGTGTCGATTGCTTATGTTTCGCTTTGATATGTTGACTAGTAGCCACATTATCGGAAAAAGATATCTTGTATCTGCAGCGAAACTTCATAAGATCGGGCCGGACCGGGCCGGGCCCGAACTTTTGTTTTTGTACGTCGGGCCGGGCTGGGCGGGCTGGCAGCCCCTTTAGCGTCGGGCTCGGGCGGGCCTTCTCACGCAGTCAGCGGGCCCGGGCCGGGCTCGGGCTCAAAAATGCGGCCCGTGCACAGCTCTAAGAGGGACTGCAGCGAGCGATGTGACCTTCGCGTGCCCGGTAACTAACGCTATCGTTCCGGCGAAAGCCCCGTTCTCCGCCACTGCGAGACAAGCGCATGCGCGCACGGGCATCTACCCCCTTCCCCCCCTTCGGGCAAGTGCGCGCCGGAGAGTTAGGGAGCGCCTGAGAGCACGCGTCGCGTCGAACGGGGCGGCCAGCTAAGCCCCGCCCAGCGCGGCCTTTGCGCCATCTCGTTGGTAATGCTCAAAACACGCTGAAAGCTCGCTGTATATAAATAGCTCGCCATTTGTACGTTGAAGGACGTTCGCCTTTGTTGCTGAGCGGTTAGCGCCGCGCGCTGCAGAGCGAGAGGTCCCTGGTTCGACGCCGCGCGTCGGAAACATTTTTCTGAATTATTTTTTCTTTGATGTTTACTAAATATATAGATACATATACATATACGGGGCATGACGGCGATGCCGACGGCGAAAACCAGCCGAGAGTGTCCAAATAATTGCTATAACAATAAAAAACTAGTAACGTTGTTATATACAAAGGTCTCCCCCTGTAGCCCGCCGTTATTTTCTTAGGGCGAGTGTAAGCGTGTCAGGTGGTCTTACATCCACAGGATAGGCATACACGCGTTGCAGAGCTATTTTTGGTATTGATAGATGCTATGATCGAGGCCGGCGCGCCGAGGCACACTGCGATGCTTGGGTTTATGTCGCTAACTCGCGAGGCGTTAAGCGAAAACCTAATTGCTCTTTGCTTTCGGAAACGTGCGAAATTGGATGCACGCGTAGCATCGACGCTTTGCAGGATCTAATCATCGTGACCACGGTCATGATTCATTACTTCACTGCCGACCAAGAGCACTGTGAGAGGAAAATATGAGATATAAATGGCGCATTTGTACAACTTCGAGAGTGTGTGACCGTGGCGCAGTGGATAGCGTGCCCAGCTGCTGCTGTCGCAGACGGACAGCTCATGGGCTGGACTCCCGGCGATGTTGTCAAAATCCGCCATTAGCCTGATTTGATTGGTCACGCGAGGTAGTTCGTGTTGTGGCGCTGTAATAGCGTTACGACACAGGAATTCGCGATGACGTAACGTGATAAAAAAAGTTATTTTTTTTCCGAAGTAGCCCTTCACCGTGCTCTACCATGTATAAAGAAAGGTTTGGACTGAATAACGAAACCGAAATATGGTACTAAGGTGTGCGTACGATGAAATTGCGGTTTGTCGAAACTGCTGCTCGCTTGATGAAGAACCGCCATGTCTGTAACATGATTGGACATTGAACTCATGGTGGTCGTTGCGTCGCAGGTCCTCACTCTTTGGAGCGTCAAAATGACGTTGCGTGACGTTGCATACCGCCATATTTGCTGCTTAAAATGTGAGAACGACGAAGTGGCCCAAATTGGCCGCCATATTGTTGTAAATTGGGTTGCTTGCGGTTGCTCGTTCGATGTGTCGCCTCCCATACGTATGAGTAGATGTCATTCCGTAAATTACTTTGCTAGCATGTTTCGGTTAATATTATCACAATGTAGTGTATGTAAAGTTTGCTTGTAAAAATAAAAGCTTGTTACTTCATTTGACTTGTTCGAAGTTGTGGTGCTCGCCGCAAGAGAACGCTTCATATGCGACAGAAAATGGCGCTGTCCTTCATCGTGTTGTAGTTGGAGGTGCAGGACGGAAAATAATTCCGCGATAAGCGCGATACTTTTGCAATGCCCGATGAATCGTTTCGACTGCGGCTGCCGGCTGACGACAAGCATGGTGCGATGACTGCGCGGGAAACTTCGCCAGGACCTGGAGAGGCGGTATACGGGCACGAAGAACAGCCCCGACCATTGATCTGCAAGTGCTTTGTGCCCTTCGCTTCATCGCCACCGGCATTTACCACGGCGCGATCGCAGAGGACGTGGCGACGAGGCCTGTCCAGTGCGAGTCGCACGATTAATGGTGTCGGTAAAGCGATCGTCGAGCGTGTCGGCGTTATGTGGATTACCTTCTCTGCCAGCGCGGAGGAGCCGGCCGCGGCGAAGGAAGGCTTCGTCCACATGGATTCAAGGTCTCAAGGCTGCCTACTTTTCCAGAAACGACTTTTACACCCTCAACGTCATAATGGTGAGGACAAATTTAATGTAATTTAAAGTTCTGCATGCCGTTAGTAGAGAATGCGAAGGAGGAACTTGAAAGACAGCTTTTGGCCACTGTCCCATTTTTTAACGACATTTTCCGTGGCTCGAACTTCAGTGATAGTAAAGAACGCAGTATTCGCGGTAAACAAAGTTTACGTCACTATTTAGCTTCGATAGTGACTTGATGACACACACAGAAAAAAATGTTCATCGTGCTTCATACTTGATCGCGGTACATGCCTTGTATTGAAGAGGTGTAATCCATGAAAGGAAACCAGACGTACTGGGTGCGCCCCAATTTCACAAACATTGATATGCAGACAAGCAGTAACTGCCACGTATGAAATGAGAGATAGAGCTGTCGAAGCTGCGCTTCAAAATGAAGTGTAGAGAAATAAGTTCGCTGCACCACTGAATTACGGTTGTACTGCGTGTGGCTGTCTGTATACCTGTTGCCGGCTTTCTTCCACTGCACACAACACTTTGCAGCTTTGACCAGTGTTGCGGATCACTGCTCTGGTACCTTGAGTTTATACACATCTTTGCGTGGAGGGCATCTGCTTTGAGCCGGTGCTTAGGCAGTGGACGCCGTGGTAGTTGATAGGTATGCAAGCTTGAGAATGCGTGTATGGTGTTTAATGTAGCAAAGGCATTAGTCATGGTTCTTTTATTACTTGCTGCATGGTTCCCAACTTCTCAAGTTTGTTGTATCCTCTGAATTTCTGCCCCATATGTTAGTACTGGCAGCATACTCCAGTTGTACACTATCTTCTCTTGTAGCGCCAGTGTTCCCTTGACTGAAAAATCTCTCGGGCACATATCTTACTAAACACATCGTACTGAGAGCCCAGGCAGCACACAATAATCCATCTCATTCTCAGTGTATAATTGCAACTTGTCTTTCTGTGGTCGTGGGAAAGACAGCTAGTGCAATAGAAAAGTCAAGCATGAAAGAAACTTCCATGACGACATCGTGTGATCCTTTATTATAAAGTGGTGAAATAGTAAAAATAGTAAACATGTCACGATACAGAAATGAAATGCTACATTCAGAGGATATGTTGATTAAAAGAATGGATGAAATTGAACTGCCTTAACCCATTAAGGCCCACGGAAGAACTACTGGTCCGATTTTATTGAAATTTCGCATATTTAATTCACCACAATAGACAACCACACGTGCAAAGTTTCGTAGAGTTACGTGTAGTTCTTAAGGAGTTATGATTCTGTACTTTAAAAAGTACGCTGGGCCTTCGAGATAGCAACGGGCAAGGTGACTTGATGCAAGAATGGCAAGTACGCTGGGCCCCTGCCAAACGAATAACAAAGTTATCTTGGCCCATGCAACTTAATCAAGGACCAGTACTTTAGGAAAGCGTAACTCCACGCATTTCGTAACACCATTTCGATGTATTTTGGCAGAATTCAACTGTTTTACCAGCTTCTTGTGAAAACGTCCGTATGCATAGAGGGTAATAGCAAGCACAGTGGAATCTAGAGAGCTTTGATACTTCTCTTGGGTAACACAAAGCGCAGTCAGTGTTTTGATATTATGCGACTAAAGCACAATAGTCAACGTGCAGAGGGTCTGCAAAAACCTTCGGTGTGGTAGGTCACCCTTTATGCGCTGTCTGCAGCTATTTCGATCATCTGGGTAAATAGGGGCTGGTACCACTTTTTCTCAGGGATGAAAATTCTCTAGTCATTCGCAGCCTGATCGTAGAGCTCAAACCCTCTCATGACATTGTTACTGCGGATGAAGGAGGAGGACAGGGCACTACTTTTTTTTCTTTTCAGTGAATGGCCACACGATAGAGAGCATGGTGACTGAACTGTGTAGTCTTTCGTCAGCATAGCAACTATGCTGTTGCCTTTGCCATTTTTGAAACAAAGCTGCTTTCCTGAGTCAAAACAGAAGTTATCTTACCCAAGTTGCTTTCGTTCCATGTTTTTTTATCGTTAGCAGAGAGCATCCATTCGTACCGTCATCATTTCCCTCCTCCTAAGATCCCATGTTAGGGTCAGAATCGACAACTAAAGCATCAAAAGGCTCTCGTATATTCACAGCGACATCTTTTGCAGACTCATGAGCCTGAGATAACCGAAAAAAACGGCATTCATATAAAAAAGCCTGTTGAATCTAGGATGCAACGCACAACAAGGAGTTACATGTATGCTCCCACGAAGTCCCAGTGTACTAAATAAAGTACAGCAACATTTGATTACTACTCACAGCAAAAATATTCCACTCTATAGGCTTCTCGCGATTCGCAGAGATTGAATTGCTCTTGCTGAAGCAGAAGCAGTCCGTTTTTTCAACATATAAAATGTAAAACGTCAAATTAATTTAGAAAAAGTAGTACTGACCACGTGCGTTTAACAGGCTCTCATTTTCCTAAAGTTTGACGACTCATAAAACAGAAAAAATATAACCGAGTCAATATTCCAAATGAGGATTATCTTGCTGCAACCTTGGACATCAGAAATTCTAAAGAGCAGGATCAGAATATTCTGTTTTGTATTTTCTATTCCCGGAAAAGGAAGTGTACTTTATAAAGTACAGTGGTCCCTAATGGGTTAAATGTGCATTTACAGAAACAAATCATATGTATATAGAGGACAGCTTCTATGAAAAAAGAAATACAAATAAGCAAGCACAGCCGAGTGCTACACAGAAATAAAATGAATTAACTCGCTTGACTCAAAGCTACTACTGCAGTCATGGTTCATAAAAATAACTAAAAACAATCCGAATCATTGCAAAAGAAATCTGCTGTCACTTTATATTTACAGCATAAGCACAACAAAACAAAGGGAAACCAAGCCTTGAGTGCACTGCCCGCCTGCAGGCCACCCCCCCCCACAAATCAGTCCTATTCAAACAAATGAAACCACTACACCTTCTTCACCAAAGCCACTCGCCCCTCCTGGGCTATGAAAAAAGTTAAAGGTTGCACTTCAGCATCTTTATTGTCCTTCCCCTTGACGAAGGAATTTGGAAATAAACCCATTTTTTTCATTGGAGCCTTTGAAAGCTGTAATTAGCTAACCCAACCAGACACTCAGAAGTGTTGTAGCTCGGGCGAGTTGGTCATCCATGAACTTAGCTTGTATTAGCGCGGTACATATACGGAAGAAACACGACAAAGACGTAAAGAGAATGGTGGGCGCTAAACTTCCAACTGTTTATTCCATGCCCCCTTACACACCCATCTTATACATGCTCAAAAAACACAATTCATCTTGTACATGATCACATTCGAAGAAACGTCATTTCCTTTTCCGTCAAAGCAATTGATGGTGAGCTCACACACGTCTCCCCATTTCTACCATTGCTTCGGTTTCCTTTATTTCACGTGTGAGCTGATTCAGACAAGAACAGACTTTCAGTGGGAGGGTTCTTAGCAGCGCACTGCAAAGGTTGTGGGTGCTCCCCTAATCTGTTTAGCTGTATTGTTATTGGAAATTTTCTCCTATCGGTTACACGCAAAATTATGAATTTTATCTTAAAAGTGACGTTTAGACGGTAAGAAAAAAGCGCGTTTTGCAAATCATACAGATTTATTGGACTCCCAGTAATCCTGTAAAATTTGTTTAGAATTCATGGCGTGTGACATTCATTGGCAAGACGGTTGTTCGTGGACCTTTCGGGGATCTACTTATTACCTAATATAGTATACGATATATAGTATTACCTAATATAGTGTTAAATTATGTTCAAGTATGTTATTACCTAATACATTAAGTGCCATGTAAAACAATGCTTGTTCATCAGGCACTGAGAAAGAAAAAACGTTTAACATGCTAATTTTCAAACAGTTAGAACAGCATAGCAGGTTTCATGGCTGCGATATCCACAATAACCTCCCAACAACTTTTAATGAGATCCTTTCTGGGGTAGGCAATTAAGACTCACTTTTCAAAGCTCACAACCTGCCATAAAGATCATAGGGCATCTCGCGTATACGTAGCCTACAAAATGTTTTTCTCCCAATACCCGTGTGATCACATCTAGTCAATTAGCTCCCGGAGTTGGTCTATAAAACAAACTTCGTACATTCGCTCGTTATTCATATTAGAGTGCACGATAACTCACAAACGCTGTATGCGAAACATAGGCGGCTATTGCGGTCTACATTTCTGTCTGAACAACTACGGTGGCTGTCAGAAAAGCGCCTGAGTAAGTTATAATCCGTGTGCCTCATTTCCCAGTGTGGAACATTTTGTATTGCGATAACAATGTTAGAGACACTCGAGTCGTATTTTTACTGTCACTGTCACGTGCGTATACAGTCCAAAGAGGTAAAATCGTTATGCGAGGCACATGTTATATCCTCATCTTGTTTTATATGCGAGAGCTGCCACGAGTAAACCTTCAAGTAGACATGGAATAGGGAGCCTTCATGTGCGCGCGCCAACGGAGGCACGGAGGCGCGCACATGAAGGCTCCCTAACATGGAAGGTGCCGGGCCTCTCTACTGCGCTAAGGGGCTTTGAGGGATGCTGCAGGGAGTCCTGCGTCGCTAAACGGCAGCAACGGAAAATTTTTTGCGCTATATGTATGCGGAAATCTGCAACAGGCTCATGCCTTAGGTTATCTTGTCATTTCACCGCTCGCTCTGTGTTCAAGCGATAGACAGCAGAAAAGTCGATACGCTCGCAGCAACGGCCGCGTCCCCTACGGAAGAGTTTTGTGCAGTTACGCCAGATCTGATCCTAAAGATCTTGGCTGCTAGCCTTACTTCGTTTAACATCTCAATTCGTTGTAGTCGCCTTGATTGCATCGCGCTTGCATCGAAACTCTCACTTTTTTTCTAATCACAGGAAGGCTGCAAAGACAAAACAAACGTAGATCTCGCACGCCTTGACCCGCGGTATTTTAAATGTGAAGCATTTCTTAGCGAACTTCGGCGACTTTGAGCGTATCGATCTATCTATCTATCTATCTAGCCACCTACGACTTTGTGGTCTCCAGACCGTATCGTTAATGGCATTTTTACCAAAATCAATATAGCATAACATGACTGTATGACCAACATGAATGACTGGTCATATCATGAAAATCATAAACATCTTGTGATGAACGGTATGGTTTACACGCCATGGGCGTGGTTTTGCTGCGGCAGTTTCCTTAACTTGATATATCCAAGAATTGGTATGATCAGACATTACTGCATGGCCAACATAAATGACAGGTGGTAATACAAAAATAATGACGTGCATGTCATGTACAACATGACTTACATGCCAAGCTCATGGTGCGCTGACGGCCGTTTCGCAAGCTTGATAGACACCGAACTTGGTATTGGGGGACTTGACCGTATGACGAACATAAATGGCACATGGTAATATCAAAATCATGTGGAACATAACTTGCATGCCACGCTCATGGCACGCTCATGGCCGTTTCCCTACATATCTTAAAAGTATAATATGGACAAACAAGCCTTTCACTTAATGTATTTTGCCGGCAGCAGTAGGCTGTCGTCATGACGAATTAGTCTAGCGACACTGCCCTGAAATCATTCTAGTAAGGCATGCAGACAGTTGGCTTTATTCATGTACTCATGCATAATGAATACCTCTTCAAGTAATGGACCCAAATACTTGTGCTCACCCGTGGTCACAGGAAACCTGAAAATCCTTCATGGAACTGGAAATCCATGGGTGAACACACCACAGAGACACGCAAAACATGTGACGCCCCGAGCTAGCTATCTTCATCTAATGCATAGTTCACTTTCTTGACGCTTACCGCGGGTTCCGTTCGTCACACACCACATGAAATGCCTTATCTTCCGGATATATACCTACTTTGCCCGCCAACAGAGCGAGATAACCGATCCCGATCCATTTTTTATATCGCTGAGCGATGGGCAAGGAAGACAACAGGCAAGCGCTACGAACAAAAGTGAACCAGTTACCACGCTTCACTCGATTTAAAATTAAAATGAGAAATAAAATGCCCAGGAAACTGAAGAAGAGTTACTTATAGTTCAATCAAATTGCCTTATTTGTATAAACTTGTGAACGATAATAAATACGAACTTCCACAAGAGCCTCAGTTCTTTAAACCAGATTTTAGGTGGCCCGGCAACCGCTACAAGCGCTGAAACCTAAACTGGTGCTCACTGAGGTTCCACGAAACCGAAACTGGGGCTCAGTTCTTGGGCTTGACGTGGACATTATTCTTGCAGAGTTTATTTTCGGTTATGCGGGAACATAACTTCTAACCACTTTTTCTACTCTAAACGAATCAGAGCCAACAACACAGGGGCTTTGCCAATTCATCTAATGCGAGTAAAACCACCATTAATTAATGTGCTTGTGTCTGCTTTGACATTTGTACATAAAAAGACGCTATGTTTTTCGAGAAACTAAGGTGAGGCAGGTCATTCGCGATACACTGCTCCAAAAACGCAAGCAAAACCATGAAAATTTAGCTTGCACAAATCTTTTTCAGAAATATTCAAAGCTTTATGATGGCGGATGCGGAATCTTGCGGCAACTGCCATACAAACGACCCAACCACGCGTACCCCTGTCTTTCTTAAACAATGGAGTTCAGACATATATTTCTGTAGCCATTTTTATTTGAATACATCATGTGGGTTTAATTGATAGGAACATGAGTTTCAGCTGTTTATTTTTATTTACAATAGTGCGTGCATTGAAGATTGAAAAATTCGCCAGATACTACGTACCATGGGAATCACTGTTGTGCGCCACATGCAGAGGGAAGGTGACTGTGGTGTAATTTTTTGTCGCGTTAAGTGCTAGGAAATGACGCTAAATATACATTGCTAAAGAAACATGTGTTGAAAAGTCGCATATAATTCGTATAACCGCTTCTTTAAACTTGCCTAACGATGCCAACAGCAACATGCGTATTACCAACACCAGACGCGGCAAGCTAAGTAGCGCTTGTGCTTGCGGGGATGGTATCCCTGGATAGTCCTACGTATACCAACTTCAGTGGATGTCGCTTAAGGGGAGATGCGAGTCGAGAAACGCAAGTTTTTTTCAAAAATTACATATTTTTCGTTTTTATTTGCTTTCACATGTTTAGTTTCTCTACTTTCACGTCAGAAAAAACTGAAGATTTAAATAAACTCGAAGTAGGTCAAAATCGCTTTTAAAGAGCACAAGGTCGCTACTAAAAATCTAAGAAGTGCTGGTTGTCTAGAGTCCCCTGGAAATTGTCACCTGGCTGCTTGCCATTGAATTTCGCATGAGGGGTTCACTAAAGTCACATGCTCACAATAACCATGATTTACAAGCTCTCATGATGGAATATATCATCTTAAATGACAAACCTTTTCCGCATAGATGAGCGTTCCCTTATACCTTTTAAATGCGTTTTTCTCAAGACACAATTCTGGGCAACTTCATGAGATTTTACATCATGTTTTTGGTACTTCTGTAGGCCAGATCGGGATGAAATTTTTCCCACATATGTCTTAACATGTGCAGAGTGGAAGTATCTACTTTAAAACTTGATATCGCCTAATATAAATATTACGAACCTGAAATAAGCAATTAGTATGGTCTGAGCATTCTAAGACTTCTCACATTACAATTTTTCTTGTCCATTAAAATGTCTTATACGCACTTTCTTGATAGTTATTTGCATTCTACAGACAATGTGGAGCAATATGGGCCAATAATGGCTCAGAACGATAAACATTTACTGGCAAAAGAAGTGTCCACAAAAAGAACTGTATTTTACACATTGTCGTGGCACAACACGAAAACTGTACAACGTGGTATAAAACTAATTACATATCTGAAATCAGCATAAAATTATATATATGCAGCGAAAATTTCACTGCCTTAGGCTACAGATTAACGCAAACTTTTTTCCGAATCGCATCTCCCCTTAAGTGCAATTGACGCTAACTCGATGTGACGCCAGTATCATTGGAGTACATATGTAATATTTATAAAATTAATTTACCAGTACCACAACAATTGACGTTTAACCAACATTACACCTGCAAAGGAATTTTTGGCTTGGCTCTGTGATAGGAATGCCACGTAGAATGTTTGGGTTCGATTGCTGCTGCGACCCTGACAAGTTATTTGCACTCGTCGGGTCAACGCTGCTAATTTAACGTTTTCTTAACACTCTCGCATTTGAATTACCAATATCTGTTGTCGGCGTTACTACGTACAGCCGTCAGCACCTTTAACTCGAACGCTCCGACGCGTGGCCTCGCCTCGCTTGGACTGAGGTCAGCGCCGCCAAGCGTTGAAGATTATATGCTTGCTGCAGTTAACGATAGATGGAGCGCGCGTCGGTTTCGCTAGTAAATTTCTCTTACCAGTCTGCCTGACCGGCGGGTCGAATGCATTCACTTGGCATTCCCGTTTTCGCCACGTTTCGCTCGTGGCTGCGTTATCGCGCGCGCCCATGGCGTTCGTTGTCGTATACTTATCGCGACAATGGACCATTGCGTGCGACAGCTTACGCACCTTTCGAGTTTGAATTCGCAGCTGCTGCTCAAAAGAAATCACATGTATAAAAAGCAGAGCAAACGCACGTTCATGACATTTGTAAAAGTTTCACAATAAATATATCTGAAATGCGGTGACGTTGTTCATGTTCTGATTCATTAATTTTCAGACAGCGTGAATTGAACTCTTCTCGCAATTTAGAGCGTGCATTCCTGTTCGGTTCACGCTGCACGGAAGATGTGGCCTTGTAGCGCAAGATTTGTGCGTGTAATAATATCTGGGGTTTAACGTCCCAGAACCACGATTTGATTATGGGGGGGCGCCGTAGTTCAGGGCTCCGGAAATTTCCACCACCTGGGGTTCTTTAACGTGCACCTAAATCTAACTACACAGGCCTAAACATTTGATGTGTGCGTGTTCTGAGCAAGGAAGACGCGTGAATACAACGCCAAGAAAGCAAGAACGCACAAACATTGCGCTCCAAGACCACATCTTCCGTGCAGCGTGAACCGAACAGGAAGGCACGCTCTAAATTGCGAGAAGAGTTCAATTCACGCTGTCTGACAATGAATGAATCAGAACATGAACAACACCACCGCATTTCAGATGTATTTATTGTGAAACTTTTACAAATGCCATGAACGTGCGTTTGCTCTGCTTTTTATACATGTGATTTCTTTTGAGCAGCAGCTGCGAATTCATACTCGAAAGGTGCGTAAGCTGTCGCACGCAATGGTCCATTGTCGCGATAAGTATACGACAACGAACGCCATGGGCGCGCGCGATAACGAAGCCACGAGCGAAACGTGGCGAAAACGGAATGCCAAGTGAATGCATTCGACCCGCCGGTCAGGCAGACTGGTAAGAGAAATTTACTAGTGAAACCGACGCGCGCTCCATCTATCGTTAACTGCAGCAAGCATATAATTTTCAACGCTTGGCGGCGCTGACCTCAGTCCAAGCGAGCCGAGGCCACGCGTCGGAGCGTTCGAGTTAAAGGTGCTGACGGCTGTACATATTGCCACGCGCCTTTCTTATTTTCATTTTTGTTGTATCCGGTTTTCGCCCACAAAAGCTGTCAGCAATGCTCAGCGCAAACCACGCCTCATTGTTCGATAAGCTTCGCGATTATTGTAGATCATTTTGTTAAGATTGCTCGCAAGACGCGAACGCTCGAGCTTATGGTAGAGCTTACGTGACAACCAGTGATAAGGCTGGAATATTCCATGACACACGTATAAATGCCGACGCGCTTCACCGCTTGCCAGTTGATCGACGCCGACGCTCTGTTCGCCGCTAGTGCATACCGTGTGTATTGCTGTAAATGAACCTTCCGTTTTACGGCCAGAAGTTTGGCCAAATAAACAGTTTCACCTTGGACACGTCGCCTGCTGCCTTCCTCGACGTCACGACCACGTGACAATATAATACTGTGAATCACCTGTGGCGCATACCGGCATACCGTAGCCCATGGTATACGGGTATGTGCCATACGTGTCTGCAAAAAAGCATTTCACGACGTACGCGTCAAGATTTTCACGTCATTCATATCATCAGCCCATACATTTCATATCCGTTATTCATATCATCATTCCATCACCCCATCATTCATATGTAAACCTCTTACCTTTCCATAAGAATTATGGTCTAGATAGATAGATAGATAGATAGATAGATAGATAGATAGATAGATAGATAGATAGATAGATAGATAGATAGATAGATAGATAGAATGCTTCTTGTCTAACAGAACCCAATCTGTAACAGCTAACGGTCATAACTCACGCAATTATTCCGTGACATTTCGTGTGCCGCAAGGTTGTGTCCTTGGACCCTTACTCTGTCTAATTTATATTAATGGCCTTCCATCCTGCGTTACGTCAACAATCAGGCTATTTGCCGATGATTGTGTCATCTACCACATAATACCTAACCCCATGATTCATCCCAACTTCAATCTGATCTTGACAACATTGCCTCTTGGTGCTCACTCTGGTCCATACAACTAAACATCAGCAAGTCTAAAATAATGAGGACCTGTCGAGGATGTACTGACTGTACTAGCCCTGTTTATTCAAGTACTAGTTTTTAGTTGTCATTTGCCAATACTTACAGATATCTAGGTGTTCACACAGATAACAATTTAACATGGAATAGTCATAATAATTATGTGATTAACAATGCAATCCGCACTCTCGGCTTCTTGCGTCGTGACTTTTCATTAGCGCCAGTTTCATTAAAACTTCTTCTTTATAAAACACTTGTCAGGTCTAAACACGATTACGCCTCTTCAATCTGGGATCATCATCCTTGTATACTTATTAATGCACAAGAAGCCATCCAAAGCCGCTCAGCCCATTTCATCGTTGCTAATTACTCCCGTATAGCCAGTGTATCTTAAAAAAAACTTCTCTATTTGTCCCTAATCTTTCTAACAGGTGATAGCAGGCCGGCCTATGCCTCTTCCACAAAATATATTTCATAAATCCTGAAATAAAACGCACACTGTTCTCGTCACCTTCTTACATTTGATCTCGCCTCGACCATAATTTCAAAGTTCATGTGCCATTATGCCATACCAACATCCGCTTCCACTCCTACGTGCCGAAGACTTCATTTGAATGGAACCACCTTCCTTTCTCAATCGCCAGCAACCCTGATCATGCATCATTCAAGACTGCCATTTTAACCCCTTAAGTGCTTTATTTTTTTTGACAATTTCCGGACCAAAAGTGCCTATTTCTTTATTGCTGATTTCGAATGTGATCGTACTAAAAAGCACGTAGTCGATGTTGAAAAAATATGTGTACCACATACTTAGTCAAACCAACACAATAAAGTTTATTTCGGAACAATGCATAGAAAACCAGCTACCTGCTGCTAATAAATATAAAAACCTTATAAAAAACTGTTGCAGGCGCGACATCTTTCTTCCCTTGTGTAGGCTAAGCACCCTCGGGCTATTTCACTCAGGAAGCTTCGGGACTGTGTGGAAAATTTCGAAACACGTAATAACGCAAAGCGGCTTCACTGGCGAGCACCCGCGATGGTTGCTTCCGAGCTGTCTTCATCATCACCGGATGAGCTGCTCAATTCCCCGTCATCGCTGTCTTGACTTCCGGGCACAACATAAACATCTGTATCCGAATCATCATCGCTCGAAGAAGATGACAAAGATGAAAAGCTTCTTTTTCGCGTTGACGCGCCAGCTATGCATGGGTCGCCGCCACCGCACGCCATCTTTTCATACAAAAAGCGCGCTCCTGCCGCAGAACAAAACTAAATCATCGAGTAAATACTGCCATGCGGTGGATTACACGCAATTTAAGCCGTAGACGAGCGCTTTTCGTACTGAGCGCTAGAGGGGAGTACCTATTCCGCTAGGACGAACTCTACTCGTCCAAAGCACTTTGGGGACAGTTTGGGCAGGACGAGCTCTGCTCGTCCAAAGCACTTAAGGGGTTAACTTATAACACCACTCCTATCTCTGACGCCGCAAATGGCAATGAGAGTACCTAAATAGATAGATAGATAGATAGATAGATAGATAGATAGATAGATAGATAGATAGATAGATAGATAGATAGATAGATAGATAGATAGATAGATAGATAGATAGATAGATAGATAGATAGATAGATAGATAGATAGATAGATAGATAGATAGATAGATAGATAGATAGAAATCCCACTCTTCAGAGACGCCTACAATTATTCAGCGGCGTTATATCAAAGCATCAACCGACTTCGTCATGTGGGTGTGCAGACTGAGCTTGTAATTATAGGACGCATGCCACACGTACATTAACGAATGCGGAATAACTACAACTATGACGTCATTCTGGTCGTCTGTCATTCTGGTCGACCAGAATGACGTCACTACAAGAGTGACGTATTCTGGTCGTCTACTTGTTGCGCTCACCGGTGTTTCGGTTTCGGTTTTGCCGTTGAACTTGGTTGAATTTCAATTCTTCGCAGTTATTACTAGCGGCCATTTATCTATATCTCAAAGCTGCGTTTGAGTTTTCCCGTGGAGAATTTCAATTCTCCCATTTCAACTTTCCCAATTGTCCCAAGTAACTTCACTAATTAAATAACTAATTAATCTAACTTTAATTTGTGTCTCACGTGATACCTTTAAAAATAATAAGATGCCTGTCAGTATAGAAAAAGCAAGTTTGAAGAAAACGTGCGCATGCCCCTTTTTCCTGATTTTTGAGGATTTTGGACAAATTTCTTGATACACCCTGTATGTATGTATGCAGATATATATATAAGGCTCTGACCGAAACGTCGACGTAATAAATGCAGTTTTCTTGAAGTGCCACCTTTCATACTTATACTTATACGGCAACCAAAGGCAACCACTCCTTCAACTATATATATATATATATATATATATATATATATATATATATATATATATATATATATATATATATATATATATATATATATATATGAATGACGAGTCGGTAGACTGTAGTCTGTAGACTATTTAGACGATATATTTACAATAGCGGTTGCAGCGCTGACCGGTTCAGCTTAGATCCCGAGCCGATAGAAATCTGTCGTGTCTTCGTCCGGCGCGCACGCGCATAGTTTAAGGGGCTGGCAATATGCATGTATGAATATATATATATATATATATATATATATATATATATATATATATATATATATATATATATATGGGCTGCATCAAGCAATTTGTCCAAAATCCCCTAATTTCTTGCTGCACCCTGTGTGTATGTATGTATATATATATATATATATATATATATATATATATATACACACATCTTGGTTATCAGAAGTTTATTGTGAACAAAAAACACCCTTTATCTTTGCACATTTTTCTGTAGACTTTCTTTTTTATGAAGCCCTGATCAACCTTTTCCTGGTTGCGATTTTCCAAGGCGATGAATTCGTTCAACTTTTCGTACTTGTTCAACCATTTTTGTTTTATATATGTTCTCCCGAGGAAGTTGATTTCATTTAGACTCTGTTTCTTCCCCACGTTGTCTCCCTGACGCCAAACACTAAGCATCTTAGGCCGGCTCCTCTTCTCGTATTGAACCAGGTTTTCAGCCATGCTGCCGAACTAAACTTTCTCACTTCCCAATCGCGCTGTTCATCGCGTCAGATGTATCCGAGAGGCCCCCCATCGTGGCGATTTCACTTTTAATGTGATCCGTTTTGCGATCGAATGCAGCCTGATTCTGAAGAATTTCTTCGAAATAGTCGTTCACCACTAGCCCGAATACATCTTACCCCCGTATTCTAGAACGTCGCTTCACTCGACAATCCACCTTGACTTGAGAAAGTCGATGGGAGCGCCGTCTCTAGGAAGAACAAGTCACTGCATATCAGCGATAATCTGCAGCGATTCTTGAGAAGCGCAGCGTCATTTTCAGTCAAGCAACGGCGCTGTGCTCAACTCTGTCAAGTGAAGGACGCAATTCCAGTCGAGGCTTGTTTGTGAATACGGGGGGTTAGAGTATCCCGCGATAAGCAACGGGAGAAGCAGCGGCCAGCAGTCAGGCAAAGTATCACACCCCTTTCGAGGGCGCGGAAAGAATATCAAGAAGTGATAAATAGCAAAATTGTTGATAGCACGTGCCTGCAAAATTGGTAGCTGGGGTTTAGCGATGGTGCTGTTCATGTCTAACTTTCAGACACGGGGGAGCAGTCAAGAACAGAGGCAGTTCGATTGCGGTGTCTTGACTTCAATCTTGCGGCCGCTTTCGCACGCCCTATCAGTTAGAATAAACATAAACAGAAAAGCGTGCTGGAAACACTCCACATAGTTCCCTTATTTATCAGATAGGTCTGCTTTGCCCATGCCAACACGGAATCAGAACGGGCATTCCCACTATCACATAACTCGTACCAACAATTCATTATTTCGCTATAGCAATTGATACCAGGGAGCAAATTGATGTAATAGCCATAGGTTTTTCAAGAGGTAACTACAGGGTGCATCATGGTTTAAAATGCTGAAAGAGGCGATACACAAGATGAAGGGGGGATACAGGACAAGCACTGAACTAGCAACTGCCGTCTTTATCAAAAGAAGATAATGAATACAAGCAGTTCTGCTGCGTGTGCACCCTCTGCGCTGCAGAAATCATTAAGTTGTTCATCAAAAATTATATGCGAATAATTCACAAGAACCATGAGGTTACTGTTAGAAAATCTATAAAAATTGTAGGACTTCTTTTGGCTATCCCTGAAATGTGGAAATACAGTTCATAATAATTTGCGGCATTTGATTGGAATTGCGCAGACTCACTAATCCCAAGTGTTTGTTGTTTCTTTTAGAATACCGGAGCTCAGATAAGGGCACCATTACAATGACACTACTGGTGGTGCTTTTTCTACTTACTGCTCAAGTCTGTCATATAAAGGCCTGTAAGTTATGATTTTCAAACAAAATAAATTTATTTGTGTTCTCCAAATATTCATGAAAGTTAGATATTGTGGGATTACTGATAGAAAAGGCAGCAACCTTCCTGCGAATCGTGTACTGTAACCGAGATATGTGTCCCGCATCTCATAACCCAAGAGCAAAAAAAAAAGAAACATTAGGTGGCCAAAACGTCAAGTGTCTTATGTGTCACTAGCGTTTAGTGAACTTGTGGTTCATCTGTGCAGACATTAGGGTGAAACGGCACTGCTCTGTATCGGGTATGTGCCATCTTGATGGCACACACCCACAAGGCAAGTCTGCTCTTTCAGTGAGGTGAAATAAACTTTATTTGGTCCTAAAGAACCCCGATCACACGCATGGCGCGTGGCTGAGTTGCTCTTTCAGTGTACTCCTTGAATTAATATTGAGCGCACCGGACATGCTAGGCAGCGCTTCCCTCTGCGTGGTCTCCACAATGAACTCCGGCAGCTCACATTTGTGCTGCCGCAACGAACCGCGGAGGACACATATATAATAAAGGATTGAATCAGCCAGGAATCTGCGCCCACTTCATGGCAGCCCAGTACGTTCCCACAGAGCCATGCCGGTGCGTGAAACTCCTTTGTAAAACGACCCTATGCGGGCATCAATTCGGGAATGAACCACGTTAACATATTTATTATAGCGTAGTAGAATAGTAACTAACAACCAGGCGTCACACAATGCCTTATGTGTAACGAGTAGGTCGTTTAATGCTGACAGTTCATTACAAAAAGCTTAGCCATAATTCTTCATCCTCATCAACCGCAGCATCCAGAATGTGCACATAATGCCATGCAGGTCTGTAGCGGGTACCTCGCTTGACGTAGTGCGTGCTTCTCATCTTGGCAAAAATTATGATTTATTGTGTAGTGAGTACCTCGCAGAGTACTTGTATTAGATGCCCCAAGAGAGTTTGCAAGGTCCTCTAGAAATACCGCTCTTCAAGCTTTCACTCGACTGAGATGCGATTTCCGTGCAGCCTTTTCGTTTCCACTAAATATATTCAGTTATTTTGTGAATTATTCTGGCAGGTAATCGGCGCATACTTTATCTAAGGTTATCATTTTATATCATTTGTAACCTATGCAATTATTGACTGAAATCATTACATTCTTCCAGCATTGTAGCTGTTCTAGAGGTTAGCCTCATGACAGATAAGTGCCCGCACTGAATTTCACGATCTAGCACAGAGATACACTTAGAGATGACGTTACCACATCGGTCAGGGACCAAGGAGTAGCTGCACAGTGAAACGTGTAGCTGCGGGTTTATTGTGAGTACGTCATGAAATCGTGCAGGAAATCTCTCCCCAGATACACCCTTACATGGGGCAGCTGCGGTAGTCACAGACGCAGCGGTAACCGCACAGTTTAATGGGGAAACGTTGCTCGAGCGTAATTAGAGCCCAAACTAACTGTAGCAGGGGCGGGTGAGGTAGGAACTGCTACACACCCTTTGCTATGAATTTCTACAATACAAATGACAAGTAATGCAATTACAGGCACCCACACAAAATATATAAACGGCATAAAAAATCCCAGAAATTCACAAGGGTAACTCAGTACAAGGGGAGCTCCTGTGTTTTTGGAGATGTCACGCTAGGTGGGTCTGGCGTAAATTTTTTTTTATGAGTTTTTCATTTTGGGGAGCATTTTATAACCTTCGAGTCACCCCTCAATTTCTGTGGGCATATTGCGGCAATCTCTTTGAAAAACAGGTACGCGATTCGTTAGTCCCATGAAACAGTACAAAAGAACGATTCATATTTCATAGGTATATATTTTAACTAGTGAAAGCATCGGCACAATTTTCAACCTCCAGCTTTTCCTCAACACAAGTTGCAACCTTCAGAATATCAGCTTGTTTCCATAAGAAAAAAGTTTACCAGATCCCACGCACCACGGGAATGGATGGTGTGCGAAGCATGCGACGGAAAGGTGACCGTGGTGTAATTTTGTTATTAAGCGAAACGTTACCAATTGACGCTAGACATATGAAAAAACTTTGTACGCACAGACATGTTGCAAAGTCGCATATCTTTTATATAACCAGATGTTTAGACTTGTGTAACGAAACCAACAGCACCATGGTTATTACCAATACCAGAAGCGCCAAGCTGAAATGTAGCGCTTCTGCTAGCGAGAATGGTAGCCCAACATCGTGCTACGTGGACCAACTCCACTGGATGGCGCTTAACTACAATCGACATTAACCCTACGTGACGTCTGTGTATGTAACCCGACGTGACGCCTGTAGCACATATGTAATGTATATAAAATAAAATAGCCAGCGTTGCAACCAATACTGACGCTTCACCAACATTACGTCTGTATATGCTCTTTTTCCAAAGCATGCAGTTCCGAGACTTGGTCTGGTTCTATGATAGAATACTTCATTGCTTCGCAGAATGCTTGGGTTTGATTTCTCTTGGGATCCTGATATTTGTTGTTTACAATCGTCGGGTCAACGCTGCTGATGTCAGCTTTTGTTAACGCTCTCGCATTTATAGTACCAATGTCTGTTCGTGCCATTCCTGTGTATATATAAACTGTCGATCACCCGCAAGCCGCGGCCCGTGATATACGGTTATGTGCCGCACATGTCTGTAAAAAAAGGGTTTCATGACATACGCGACGAGATTTTCATGTTATTCATGTCATCACCAGCCAGACATATTCGTCAAATCCTCTTATCATTTTATACTCGTTTTGGTCCGCATGAAGTTAAGAAGGTGCCCACGAGACCTCCGAGACGTAGGGGGCTGGATAGATAGATAGATAGATAGATAGATAGATAGATAGATAGATAGATAGATAGATAGATAGATAGATAGATAGATAGATAGATAGATAGATAGATAGATAGATAGATAGATAGATAGATAGATAAAAACGCTCAAATTGCCTGCAGATCGCAAAGAAATGATTCGCATTTTATATTATATTGCTCGTTCGTGTAGAGTAAAAAAGCATGCAGATCGACCAATAAGGAGACTTAGTTTTCGATAAACATAAGATTCCATCTAAACTTAGCTTGACAACTTATTTTGTGCGATCGTCAAGCTAATTGGTAAGAAAAAAGTGATGAGCAATGATAAGGCTACGACGAGAAAAATACGATTTTAAAAATTAGTATTTGAGAGAACCCAAACGCGATATATTTGCGCAATAGATCATGTTTAATTACTGTGGCGCATGTTTTAATTCAGGTGGGAGTGCTATAGAAAAAGTACAAAAAAAAGCGCCAGTCCTGCGCGGAACGCGCAGCATAGCTGCAGCGAAAGCTGGGAGAGCGGCCTTTTTAGAGCCTTTTTAAAACACTCTTGGGGCAACTACTATAAGCGCACTTGCATGGTACCCACTACGCCATAAATCATAATTTTTGTGTAGTGGGGAAGCGTCTACTATGCCATTATTCATTATTCTTCAGAAAAGCGCTGTACCCGCTACACTCTTGTAACGCATTATGTGTACTTTGTTGATGCTGTGGCGGACGACGATGAAGAATTTTGCCTGAGGCTTTTGTAATGGGTTGGAGCATTGAACGACCCACTGGTTACGCAATTCGCATTGTGTGACGCCTGGTTCTTACTTTACTGTTCTTAAACGCTTTACAACACACGTTAACGCGATTCCTTACCCGACATGAAGCCTGCATAGGGTCAGTTTGCACCACAGTTTCAAGCAGCAGCGTAGCTCAGTGGAAGAGTGCTGGGCTGCCACGCAGAAGACCCCGGGTTCGATTCCTATTCTGTCGTAGGTGTTTTTTATTTAGTTAGTTTTTTTCTTATTTCGTGCTATATTGGTTACGGACACCGGCGACGGCGGCGGCGGCGGCGGACAACTACGGCGCAGGAACGACCCTTGTTGTGATCTCATAACAGCTTTCGCTGTAAAAAGAATAATAAAACGAGCACCTGCATTTGCAGCGTATCCAATTTTACTGGTATATTGCTTTTTTTAAAGCACTGTCTGTTGCGAATAAATTTCCAGTAGTCGGACACCTACACAATGAGTAAAATTTCCTACCCAATAATATCCACATATCTGTGTTTCTCGATTTTTTTGACAGTACGTAAAATAATCAAACATATTATACGAAGCTCAACAATGACTATGAAAAGCTGCATCCTAATTATATTGCATTTTCGATTTCTTTGTATGGGCTAATTGTTTTGCCTTTTGCAAAGATTGATGTATGGTATCTCGCGCAAGCAATGCATATCGAAAACTTCAGGTTCAGGTGATGTCCCTGCGCTTAAAGCTCCAGGTATTTGCCCAGTAATTGTAAGCCATAATTGTCTTCTAGCCAGATATTAAGTTTTTTTTTCGGGGAGTAGCAATCCAGATTAATGAAGAATGCGCACCTAATCAACGAAATAAAATTGTTGGCGTAGTTTAGGATCATTGATTATAATTTTAATGCAGTATGTGAGTACTTTCGGTCAATTACACAGGGCGTTTAAATAGAAGCCGAGTGGAACATTTGATAATGAACAGTTTAAAGCCACCATAGTTAATCAAAAGCCCATGTACGGCGTCCGGATAACTTGCGAGGGAGTACCCGTATTGATGCTCACTCCCTTTATGTTTATCTTCGCAGTCTTCATTTTTAACACTGGAACTGTTTAGGGGCTCGACGTGTGGGCTGTCCTTCATGTCACGCTTGCATCTGCGCTCCAGTTGGTATTCCCCACACTTTCTTCGCTGGTTCAAGCGATAACTGGACTGTGTCTCAAAACCGAACGCCGACGCGAGTTTGCACGTTTTAGTGAGCCACCGAGTGCACGTGAGGTTATGAGAAAGAAGCATGGAAAGAGAAATAGCGCGTGCTTTAGATGGTCCTTCCCATCATAGATTCTCTTCAAATAGAAGGTGTAAATGAACTCACCGGTGCTGCTGCAATCATGCTGAATCAAACAAAGAAGTAAGAACATGGAAATGAATTTTCTTGGAGAGCCGTGGTTCAAACCAACGTCCTTCCATTACAAAGGTGAGTGTCTATACTCGTAGGCTACACACCTGCGCTTCCAGAGCGTAAATTCATGGAAATCCAATGAATGCGTTGTATCGACGAATCTAACACAGTTGAAAAGCCGTGCACGTGCTATTGCGGTTATATTTGATTATATCAGAAAAATAAATTAAACTCCCTATATATATATATATATATATATATATATATATTACTACTCTCGATGCAGGAAAACATTTCGTACTTGCCTTAAAGACTGACATTTATTGAAGCCACACATGGGCGCCTAAGAGAGTCGTGCAGAAAAGAGGGATCGCAAACTTAGTACTAGCGGCTTCGCTGCTGCGATATTGTTTGTGGCGTGTAAGAGGCTTAAATTTTTGCTTGTACACAACGTGATATCTGAAAATCAAAAAGTCACAGTTTCGCCACAAGGGCGAATCAATGAATGCAATAGCAAGAAATTTGAATTTCACACGAAGAACTACAAGCAGTTCCATATTTGTAGCACGTCGATGAAGCACAAAGAAGGACGCTCAAGAAGAACGCGCAGGTATAAACAGGACAAGCGTGAGCTAACAGCTGTCACAATTTTTCGTCTTTGTGTTCGAGCAACGCGCTGCAAGTGCCGACAATGTAGAACCCCACGCTTTTAGATAGTTCTTTTTCTTTTAAACTGCGGCGCGTGGAGTGACCCATCTGCGCCTCCTGCCACGCGGTGGCGTCTGACCCAATGTGTTCCAGGTGTTCTAATTTTTCGTCCTACATGACGAGTAGGTACAAAAAAGGCCACATTTTCGTGCGCTTCTCAACGGCAGTTTTCGAATTAAAAAAATGTAGAAGCGTTGCGTGATAGAAAGCATGCTCAAGCACCTGCGTGCCACCATGAGGGAAATGGTGTATATAAATAGCTCGCCGTTGTAACGCCGAAACAGGAATGGCGCGTGGTTGAGTTGTCTAACGCAGCGCGCTGCGCAGCAAGGGGTCACTTGTAGGGTGTCACGTAATTTCTTTCTTCTGAATTATTTTTTAGCCATTTTTATTATATACAAACATACACATATCCGGGACTTGACGGTGACGGCGGCGGCGAAGGCAAAATTCCGCCGAGAGTGTCCATATAATTACTACCGAAATAATAGTCATGAATCATTCTGAGTGTTCTCGAAAGTGTGCCAAATTATGTTGGCTGCTTGTGTTTCGCCCAAACTACTATCAACTAGTTTCCATTAGGCTTTTCTTTTCCGGGGCTATCGTGTGGTTTTAGAGACCATCCTACATTTTTGTTTTTTTTTATCTTTTCACGAAGCTAGGAAGAAAGGAGGGAAAGAAAACTGAAAGGCAACAGCAGGGAGGTTACCGTCCGGATACACAATTGAACTTATCTACATTTCCCTTTTCGACAGCCTATTTCAGGAATTCTTTTCTCTACAATCGGAAATACGCGGCACCCAGGTGCACGAAAATGGCATTTTACAACTGATTACATCAGTATAGTAGCCCAGTAAATTGCGAATACGTTGTGGATATTATGTGAATGGAGGCAAGTGTAACATACAGGCATCCCAACGATGTGGGGGCTCAGACTCATATTAGACACATTCCTCTATGCAATCAGGCGACGCCTGGGAAAACCTAACCTTAACATCTTTATATTCAACAGCCCTCTATTTAACGCAGTCATTGATAGTCTCTAACGATATTTGCTACAAAAAAGGATTGTCTATCACCCCTCGAATGATCACTTCAACAAAACCTTGGCTCATAGTCTCCCGCACCTATAGAGCGTCAGAGAATGGTGGCGGTCATAAGTAAAGCATTGACGTGCGCTGAATATCGCTGAAGCAGGAGAGGGCATCGCTTGAATTTGAACATGGTAATCGACAATGCGCAGTACTTACCCAGCAAAGCTAGACTTTGGTGGCTCGTCTCCGAGTGAGAGGGTGTTATTAGGTATATAATTGTTCTTGGTGAGAATAGGAGAAACGAAAAAAAAACAAACAGCTATATTGACTAAATTGGGCGTCTTTCATACAGAGCATCATGAGAAGCGAAAGTATGGCGCAATATTTTTAGTCGTTACAAAATGTTTTCAGTAACGTCGTGGAATGTTGCCGAAAGAAAGCTGACAGTAGTACAAGAGTCTGCTGCAGCATCCGGCTAGGATGAAGAAACAGGAGAGAAGTTCTTTGATGATATTGAATAACACAATCTAGAGGTACCAACCCGATACATGAAAGTCGTGAGCGACATCAATGCGACAGTAGGCACAATTCAGAAACGAAAAGCAGCCTTCGGTTACTATGATATCCACACGAGAAATAGCAAAACAGGCGCATTAGATCGAGTTTATATGTTTAAGATCACTTTCAGAAAGCAATAAACTTCAAAATTAAGATAGGATCCGACAGACAGAAACTCCCTAGTGGGATAAACAGAAAGAACACAGGAAGTCCCTTAGAAAGGCTCGCCAATGTTTCTATAGGTGGATCTGTCTTTGTCAAACGCGCCTTGTCATCCTCCCTGGCGTGTTAGTTTTTAGGGACTTGGTATTGACGGTATTTCCTGTGGCGGCGCGTGTCCCTGCTTGTAATCGTAGTGCGGAAAGAAACCAAAATCTATAAAGAAGATCAGTGTAGCCCCTGTCTCATTTCACGCAAGTTTGCAATGACACTAAAGAATCTCTTCTCGGAGGTAAGAGGAGCTGGAGCTGTAAAAAGAGGGGGGGAGCGGTAGGGAAGAAAGAGAAATGCTCCACTTGCAGACATATACAGCCGGCCACCAGAATAAATAGCACAGCATCGGATTACATTCACGAGGTCACATCGAGCTTCAATTGCACTTCCAAAACCTAATATACTTTCGTGAGTGTACCACCTGTAAAAAACAATATATAGGCTAAACTGGGGAGGCAATTCATGTAAGACTTAACGGCCACCGTGCGGACACAAAACACAATTTACCAAAAGCAATAGCCAGCCACTTCTTTGAACAGCACCACAATTTCGACCAAGCCAAACTGTACATTCTACAAAGAAATTTCCGGTCACCACGGGAGAGAAAGTACATGGAATCGTATTTGATACACAGGTAAAAATCCCTACACCAGTCAGGAATCAATCTAGCATGTGGCAATTTGGAATCACTAAAGTCATAACATAATTACTGTAATATTGAGAGACATGAAATACGCTCCGCCTTCGAATAACCATAACCAGTATAACATAGCATCGTTCCTAGCCTACATGTCATATTATTAATGTTTCTTTCAATTTTTAACTTCTACATATATATGTGTATGTATGTGTGTCTATATTGATGTATGCATATACTACTCTTATGAAGTTTTGTTTTTTAAACTTCTAACCTCCTTTTAAACTTCACTACTCTCTTTCTTTCTTTCCCCGCTTCTAAGACCAGTTCTACCCCCGCATTGTCAAAGTCCTTCGCCCCAAGGAAGTTCTCCGTGTCTTACTCACTTTCTTTTACCCACCTTCGCCCGCGCACCCCCACCTTTTCTCTTGCGAAGTGACATGCCTCCCAATTTTTGAGGCAATTCCCCTGACCGGGCCACCTACGTTGACACTTGACACATATGTCTGCCAATGACCTTCCGGTCAGCAGTCGAGCAGCATAACCACTAGACCACCGTGCTAGGTGTGCTATGTTCTCCAATACAAAAAATAAGCTCTTAGAGTCTATCACTATAGGTACCTGTCTTGTTATTCATTCTGAAACAAAGGTACCCACCAATACCAGATATGTATCTCCCCGGGATATCAGCACTCCCGGAGTCGCTTTGATGTACTGCCACGTAGTGAAATTGTTACGTGTGGGCTCCAGTGCCATTCAGGCTGAAGCCATCTGGATCTGCCGTTATTGTCCTATTTTAGCATACATAATACTATAATTCGTTGAAAATATGGCCAATTCATTGCGCTCCTCTGGTTTGTGGCACTCCATTCAAGATGGTCCAAAGTCATTTCGCGATGTGACCTCATAACTTTTGACCACTATTAAGAACGGGTAAATTATTTAGCATAGTTAACGCACTAGTATCGGTTACTACTTCTTTCTAAGAACCTTTAATTACTACCTGTTGTATGTAACGGCTAAGTTTGTTCGATAATACTTTTAATAACGGCAAGTGTAGTAACAGTTACTACCCTTGCTCCTACTAGCTGCACTTACTCATTGGCCTGTAACACACGGGACAAAGAGTTATTACCCACAGTCAGTAAATACTGTTTTATTTTTTAAAGAGGGTACAATGCTGCTAAATTAGTCTTTCGTCTTGTTGTGTTTGAAAAACAGCAATGCCTTTGATATGCTGCATTATAATGAATTGCAATTATAAATTGAAATTTGATTTTAAAAAAAATCACCGTCCAAGCACTCCGTACAAATGGTTAACCAGCGAAGCTGAAATCTGCAGCCCCGGTGTTTAGCAGTGGGTTCAACCCGACGCTGCACTGAAGCCTTCCACAGTTATCGTTGCCAGGTTGTGGTCGAACCATAGGTGGTCACAGACGTCGCAGCCGAAGCCAAAGTGCCGCTGAAGAAACTCTCGCCTAAAGCGGGCGTTCGCCCCGGCGAATGCGCTCCCGCAATCATGATGTTGACGCTGTTCAGCCCGCAACGCCGCTTCTTCGGCGCGCCGTTGCTGCAAGCGTTTGACCCTGCAAGCGTCGTACCCAAGCTCGGGTACGACGCTCAGAATGACGTAACTGATAGCACAGCCAATGGAGACCACTCGTGATACGGATGCCGAGCGGTTTTTTGTTTCTCCTAGCCATATACAGCTTTCGCTGTAATAATAATAGAATTATAAATTGGTTCTTCATTGTTTGTTTTCCTTAAGCGACATGCCTCCCAATGTTTGAGGCAATTCCCCTGAACGGGCCATCTACGCTGACACTTGACACATATGTCTGCCAATGACTTCCCCAATTAAGCACGTGTTTTTCAGACACCCCTTCCAGTATCACTTACCGTCGACATTTTAACATTTAAAAGTATGCCGCCCGCTTCTCAATCTTTTGTGAATGCTTTCCTTTGGTGCTTCCCTTTCATTGGCGGTTGCTTCAAATAGCCAGATGCCACTATCATCGAAAACCTTTGCGGCAGCCGGACGCGGCACCCGTCTGACGGGTTTTCAAGATTCATGCTTCGTCTTTGGTTTGTTCATATTTGTGGCGGCTCCCGCTTTGTGCTACCACCCCTACCTTCCTTTTTATTCTCCTATTTCTTCCTAATTTTTTGTCTTCCCTCCCCCCCCCCCCCCTCTATTTACAGCTCCAGCTCCCCCTACCTCCGAAAATAGATTCTTTAGCGTCGTTGCAACCTTGCTTGAAATGAGGCATGGACTACACTCATCTGCTTTATAGATTTTTCTTTCCAGACTGCGGTTACCAGCTGGGACACACGCTACCAAAGGAGATGACGTCAATAATAAGCCCCTTAAAACTAACACGCCAGGGATGACAAGGCGCCTTTGACAAAGATAGGTCCACCTATCAAAACGTCGGCCAGCCTGTCTGAGGCACTTGTCTGTTCTTTCTACTTATGCCATTGCACAAGGCATATAACTAGAGTGTTTACACCCTGAAGTCGTAACTTGAAACAAAAAAATATTAAATTGACAAAATTTACAATGCGCGGAAACGTAGGCCAAACACAAGCCATGCAATTAGTGATATGGTTAAGTCTAAGTATCGCCGGTTAGTGAGGACAAAGGGTGCGTGCATCCTGTAGTGAAAAAGAGGAATTGTTTGCGTGAAATTAGATTCACCTAGACGTATATAGAGCCAACAGTGAGAAATTGAGGACTGGACTTCAGGAAAAAAAATAGAATTCGTGATATCAAGAAAAACTGTACAGTTCGTGAGAATGACTTATTCACCTTGAGGGACATCAAAATGGAAAATGAAGCTGATCGTTCTCTCGTAACCGTCAATGAGGGTAAAAGTGTTTTACATGACACGTCCCGTGGCAATGCGGTCAGAGGAATTAACGTTACGAGGGATTTGCTCAATGATGGACTTCGTAATGTAGAATGTTGCAACAGTATTCCCATAATATATTGAGGCGCGAAAAGTACCAGCGAGTTCGAAATACGCCAACGTTTATTAACAAAAAATGAGGGAGCAATGAGCGATAATAAGAACTACATGCTAATAAGTTTGCTTCAGTATTAAACATAATACTTACGAAGGAAATAATGATTTGGTTAGGAGACACTAAACTTTCACCCACCTTGAGAGAAAAATGGCCTGATGAAAAGCTATTCAACGGTGAGTCACAGCCATGTGATATGTGAAAAATGCGACTTGTCAGGTTGACTGATTGGGTTAGTTCGTAATTTGTGATGCATGAAATATGAGTGCGTAACTTATACAGGAATCGAAGCAGACACACCAGCTTGTCTTTGTCTCGCTATGTCTGTCTCTAGTTATGCAATCGTATTTCAAACAAAAAAATCTGAACGAGAAAAGGGTGAACGAAGAATTTCTTCAAAAAATGGTTATTGCGTGCTTGAAGGAGTAGACGACATGTTAAGAAGAACTATAAATGTTATAGGACAGCATTACAGAAACGTTTAGTTTGCACATAGCATAGTCCTTTTCAGCAATCAGGGCGGCAAATCATCGAAGATCTTAACCAATGACGTCGTGAGCTATGGTTGATGAAATTCTGAAATGGGAAAAATAATGTTAAGTTGACCGGTAAAACGTGAAATGTTCGCAAACGGAGAGTGGACAGTAGGCGATCCCAAGAATATGTATACATATGTCACTTACTACCATGGTCACCTTCTCATGCGAATTAAGTAAACCGATGAAGGAAAATGTGCCGTTCTGGATGTAGTTGGCTTTGCAAACTCATAGCAAACCACTCAACGCTATTACTAGAGGAGAAAGTGTTGAACCGTTGGATATTGCGAGTGCTAAGATGTGCCTTGCAATAACAAGTATGTTGTGCATGATGAAATGAAAAAGGGGAGACCTAATAAATAATAGCATTACAGCAGACGATAGTAGCAACTATAAGCATGTCACGTAATCCACACAGATAATTGGCAGACAGTTGGCGCTATAATGTCAATACCTTCAGGTGAAAAACCTAGAGAAGAACGGAAGATGGTCCGCTGCAATGAATTATAAAGCTAACATGAAGAAAATGAAATCAGTTTCTACAATATTGACGGCAACAGCCATCATGAAGGCATGCCTTATTCAATAAGCAAATGTAGAATAGGCTAAGTACTTGCTGCTGGGACTAGTCGGTTCACATTGTTCTATGTCCCTTCTTTTTTTGTTGTTTCGCAGTACGAAACAATAGTTTTAAGGTCAGTAGACGGTAAAATAGATTCAGAGGGGGGGGATAATCAATAAGTGTTGGTGTTCATTATGCAGGATAGATGACGCCTTGTGTCCACCGTGCGTGCAATCAACTAAAAATGAGTGACAATCTAAAATGCTTGTTAAAACGACGTAGGGAGAACGTAAGATAAAATAAAATGTCTATGGATCAAGATTTCTATTTATTTAAATTAAAATACGGAACCGCAATGTATAAGAATCAATCTTCTCTTGTGAAAACAGAGGATCAGAAATTATTCTTCTGTAAGCAAAGGCGATACGCGTTTTGTATACAATATAATTTCCAACAAACTAACATGACAGGTAGTTCTGAGATAATTCCAGTGGGTCAAAATGTGTCCAGAGTCCCTCACTACGGTGTCTCTTAATCATGGTGCTCTTTAGGCGTGCCAAATTGCAGAAGTGACTATTACCTTTTCATGATCAATGCAAAGTATAGTCATGTATTCAAGCGCACTAAGTATATGTTAGGGAGTATTATAGCTCGAGTCAGCTATTGTATGTAAAACTTTCTTATGGCAGTGTTACAAAAACTGACTTGATAGAATACGTCTTTAACTGCAGTTGACTAAACATCTTGTGCTATGTTTAATTAATTCATTATTGCGGATTAACGGCCCAAAACCACCATATAATTATAAGAGACGTCGTAGTGGTGGACTCCAGGAATATCAACCACCTGAGGTTCTTTAACAAGCATCAAAATCTAAATACATGGGCGTGCAGCATTTTCGTCTTCATCGAAAATGCAGCCGCCGCGGCCGAGATTTCATCCCACGACCTTCCGGTCAGCAGTCGAGCACCATAACCACTAGACCGCCGTGCTGGGTCTAGTGGATATGTGCTGTGCTATGTTTTCCAATACACAAAATAAGCTATTAGGGTGTATGACTATAGGTACGTGTCTTGTCATTAATTCCGAAACAAAGGTACCCACCAATACCAGATATGTATCTCCCCAGGATATAAGCACTCCCGGAGTCGCTTATGATGTACTGTCACGTAGTGAAATTGTTACGTGTGGGCTTCATTGTCATTCAGGCTGAAGCCACCTGGATCTGCCGTTATTGTCCTGTTGTAGAATACATAGTACTATAACTCGTTGAAAATTTGACCTATTTTTTGCGCTCCTCTGTTTTGTGGCACTCCATTCAAGATGGTCCAAAGTCATCTCGTGATGTGACCTCATAACTTTGACCACTATTAACAATGGGTAAATTATTTAGCATAATTAACGCACTAGCATCGGTTACTACTTCTTTGTAAGAATCTTTAATTACTACCTATTATAAGTAACGGCTCAGTTGATTAGGTAATTCCTCTTAATAACGGCAAGTGTAGTAACAGTTACTACCCTTGCTCGTACTAGCTGCACTTACTAATTGGGCTGTAATACACGGAACAAAGAGTTATTACCCGCAGTCAGTAAATACTGTTATATTTTTTAAAGAGGGTACAATGCTGTAAATTAGTCTTTCGTCTTGTTATGTTTGAAAAACGGCAATGCCTTTGATAGGCTGCATTATAATGAATTGGAATTATAATTTGAAATTTGATTATAAATAATAATAAAATTATAAATTTCTTCTTCATTGCTTCTTTATTCAGCGTGTCCAGAAGGCGAAGAACCTGGCTTTTGCAATAGTGGGGCCTATTTCCCGCAATTTTATTGCAACAATGTGAATATCGAAATAGAAAAGTGGTCTTGTAACAGAAAAAACAATGTAAGATGTGTGTGCAAAGATCTTCTTCGGAGAAGAATGGATGGCAAGTGCGTCCCGGAGAACGAATGTGGTAAGGACAAGGTTTGCATAAAACTCTCACAAATATATATGGCTGTGATAAATCTCTTTCAGTGCTATTCTATGAACGGTATGTACGAATTCTGGACAGGACGAGTCTGCTACTTTAAACTAAGCCGGAAAATAAGCTTTTGGGGTACCACGCTGATGACTGTTCTGTTGACAAATCAGCAGTGGCTCTAATACCACGTCGAAGGCACTCTTGTTGGAGCATTGACAGTGCTCAAACATTTGAAGTAGCCTAAATATTCATTTGTGCATAGAAGCGATGCCTCATTGTTGATTTAAATGTAAGAGTACTGACATGTAGTTCTTGCTGTCACCTTGTTTTATGTCTAAGCGGGTGAGCCGTAGGAAACAGCTCCCGCATAGTTATGCTACAGAAGAAAATACTCTGCGATGTAGAGTACCTTTTGCCAAAAAGCCGTGTCAATGTATTCCTCCGTAAAGTGGAGAAAATCTGCATGACATTGCTTATTTAAAATATAATATTGCGATAGCAATTATATGGACACTCTCGCCTGATTTTCGCCATCGCCGTCTGTCGACGCCGTCATGTCCCGGATATGTAAATGTATGTGTATATATAAAAAAGGCATAAAGAAAAATAAATCATTAGAAAAAAATTCCAAAACACCTGACCGGGGATTCGAACCAGCGACCTCTCGCTCCGCAGCCTGCTGCGCTAGCCAACACAGCGACACGCCATGCTACTGACAGCGATATAACCGCGAGCTATTGATATGCACCATTTGCCGCTCGCGGTACGCAGATCTCGGAACAGCCTGAGTGTGTTTTCTATGACGCACCGCTTTTACAGTTTCTTTCAAATTGAAGACTGCCCTTGAGATGCACACGAAAAAGTGGCTCCCTTCTGTACCACTCATGATGTAGAAGGAAAAAAAAAGAACACCGGGCACACTTGGCGTCAGACGCCACCGCGTGGCAGGAGACGCAGAGGGGTCATTCCACGTCCAGCAGTTGCGGCAAGAAAAACGAGTTCTCATATACATCCTATAAAGCGGACGTTTGAAGGGAAGCTTAAGCACCCGTAAGAGACTTTGCAGCGTGGAGCGACACTTGGATCTCTGCTGAATTTGAAAAAAAAAAACAATTTGAGAACTTCGAAAAGGGAACGAAAATAGCCTTTTAAAAATACAGAGGCTGTATACCCGGGGCTTGTTGAGATGCTGAGCGAACGCACTGACGTCATTCATGGTTATCTGCAACAGCAGCATGGCTTATTTACGGTGTCTTCTGTTACCGGCAACAGCAGCGCTTCCACAGCATGGCCTCCACGATTAGCTCCGTGATACCACACCTCACGAGTTCGTCCGGGACGCCACAGTTTAGGATAGCGCTTGGCTGTCGTTATTCAAGGTAACGTAACCCAGCTGCAGAACTGTAAGCTTCCCTATACTTCCTTGATCATTCGTCACATAAACAGCGTTCTCGCAGTTTGCATCAATGAGTGGCGGGAACCTTCCTCCAGAGTTGAGTACGGCTTCGCCTAAGTAATAAAGATGACGTAAGTTTCGATTCCTGTACTTTCGATGCGCTCGCGTGGGCAGAGGAAGAGGAACCTTTCGTTTGCATATTCTAAAACTCTGCTGCAACAACCTCGGAAAAAATTGCACAGTTGCCAATAATGTCGATTCTCGCTAACGACGAAGTTTTATCAAATTCTAAAACTTCTTCAACTTCCCTTTAAGCCAACTCAGCGCGCGTTATATTACACACTGATTCCAATGTAGCATGCATTGTGTGCCGCTGCCTTCTCTCCCTCTAGATGATCACGCAAGAAATCAATGACAGGTCCATTTAGAGGAGACGCTGTCTGAAACAGCGCTTCTTTCATATTGTCACTTCACTTCAGAGGTCCAGGCGAGGTTTATTGATCGTCGAGCAGCAGGGCTCTTGGCAAAACAGCGTCGGCTAAGCTCGCTCTCCAAAAAGGATAGCGCGCGCATTTCTTTCTTTCGCGAGCTGTGCCACTGGTCATGCATTTCACCCACTACTGCAGGTGGCATTATTCCCCCCTTCGCGAAATAGGGCATCGCCTCGATGCTCCAGGAAAGGTCCGAGGAAAACAAAATAGAAATCACGCAGCTTAGACAACGCAAAAGTACAAGAATGGTAGAATGTCCCGCACGCACAGTCAATGAATAATGAGGCGATGTCATTCACACAAATAAAAGAAAACAAACAAGTGAACGGTAGGGGAAATTATGGGCGTGCAAAATAAGGTTTCATGCGCACGACATGAACTATGTCGGAGTTGGGTTGTCTTCCTTGTGTTCGTGTTGACGACGCAGTGTCCGGAACCACTTCGTACGTGACGTCACTCACGCGTCGTAGCACTTTATAGGGACCGAAGTACCGACTAAGCAACTTCTCGGAGAGGCCGCGGCGACGAACAGGGGCCTAGACCCAAACTTGGTCTCCTGGATTATAGGTCACGTTTCTGTGGTGGGTGTTGTAGCGCCGTGCATCTGCCTGCTGTTGCAGGCCGATGTGCAGCCGCGCGAGCTGGCGAGCTTCCTCGGCACGCTCTGCAAATTCGTCGGCGTCAGTTGTCAACTGATCAGCGTCTTCACAGGGAAGCATAGCGTCCAACATCGTCTGAACTTCGCGGCCGTAGAGAAGGCGAAATGGTGTGAATCGCGTTGTCTCTTGAACGGCGGTGTTATGCGCGAACGTCACGTATGGCAGGATCCGATCCCATGTTTTATGTTGGACGTCGATGTACATGGAGATCATGTCTCTGACTGTCTTGTTTAGTCGCTCGGTAAGTCCGTTCGTCTGTGGATGGTAAGCAGTCGTCTTTCGATGCCTGGTGTTGCTCAGTCGAAAAACTTCACCCATAAGCTGCGCAGTGAACGATGTACCTCTGTCTGTTATAACTGCAGAGGGAGCACCATGACGCAGTACGATGTGAAACATGAAGAACTGCGCAACCTACCAAGCTGTGGCTCGTGGGATCGCCTCCGTCTCGGCGTAGCGTGTCAGATAGTCTGTTGCGACAATTACCCACTTGTTGCCGTCGGTAGACAGAGGAAAAGGGCCGAGAATGTCCATGCCTACTTGGTCAAATGGTTTGCGAGGTGGGTCAATTGGTTGAAGAAGCCCTGCCCGCTTACTGGATGGTGTCTTTCTGCGCTGGCATTCCCGACAGCCTTTGACGTACTGCTTGACGCTTGTCGAAAGTCCGGGCCAATAGTACGTCTCACCTACTCTGGCGAGTGTTCGTGAGTAGCCTAGGTGGCCAGATGTGGGCTCGTCATGACAAGCGAAGAGGACGTCGTCCCGCATATCCCTCGGAACCACGAGGAGGTAGGCGCGTCTCGAAGAACGGGTGTTTTTCTCATAGAGGACGTTGTCTCGAAGGCAGAAGGAAGTCAACACGCGAGATAGATGGCGTGGTATAACTGCGGTACGACCCTCTAAATAATCGATGATCGGTCGAATCTCGTCATCGTCTCGCTGTTGCCTGCTCAAGTCCGACGAGCTAAGGGCGCCTAGAAAACCATCGTCGTCTTCTGCTTCTTGACTGACGGGATGAGTGGGCGCACGTGAGAGTGTGTCGGCGTCTTCGTGTTTTCGGCCAGACTTGTAGATGATGGTTACATCGAATTCCTGTAGGCGCAAGCTCCACCAGGCAAGTCGTCCTGAGGGATCACGTATGTTCGCCAACCAACAAAGGGCATGATGGTCCGTCACCAATTTGAATGGACGACCATAGAGGTAAGGGCGAAACTTGGTGATCGCCCATACCACTGCGAGACACTCTTTCTCTGTGGTCGAGTAATTCGCCTCGGCACGGGACAGCGATCGGCTGGCATAGGCTATTACTCTTTCCTCTCCGTGTTGATGCTGGACGAGCACTGCGCCGAGGCCGATGTTACTGGCGTCTGTATGCACCTCCGTGTCAGCATCATCGTCAAAATGCGCCAGAACGGGTGCTGACTGCATGCGCTGTCGTAGTTCGGCAAAAGCAGCCTGCTGCTCACTAACCCAAACAAATGGCGCGTCGTCTCTTGTAAGCCGAGTCAAGGGTTCCGCTATATTTGAAAAGCCTTGAATAAATCGTCGATAATAGGCGCACAAGCCTAGGAAGCGCCGGACAGCCTTCTTATCGGTAGGAGCTGGAAATGCGGCTACAGCGGTAAGCTTGTCAGGATCGGGTCGGACCCTCTGGCGCTCACAACATGGCCGAGGAACTTCAGCTCTTCATAACCGAAGTGAGACTTTACTGGTTTTAGTGTTAGATCCGCCGCTCGGATAGCTTCAAGCACACTACGCAGGCGGTGCAGATGTTGCTCGAAAGTTTGAGAAAAAGACGACGACATCGTCGACGTAAACGAGACAAGTCTGCCACTTCAATCCAGTGAGTACTGTGTCCATCATTCGCTGGAAAGTGGCCGGTGCTGAACACAAGCCAAAAGGAAGGACTCGAAATTCATAAAGGGCATCAGGGCTCACAAAGGCAGTTTTCTCGCGATCTCGCTCGTCTACCTCGATCTGCCAGTATCCGCTTTTTAGATCCAGGGATGAAAAATACTGGGCACGGCATAGTCGATCTAGCGAGTCGTCGATGCGTGGCAGCGGGTAGACGTCCTTTTTAGTGACGTTGTTCAGCTTTCGGTAGTCAACGCAAAAGCGTAGCGTTCCATCTTTCTTTTTAACCAGAACGACAAAAGACGACCACGCGCTGTTGGAAGGTTGAATGATGCCATCGTCGAGCATCTCTCGAACTTGTGTACGAATCGCTTCGCGTTCTTTTGTTGACACGCGGTAAGGCTGCTGGTGTATCGGGCGTGCGTCGTCGTAAGTGATGATCCTGTGCCTGGTGATGGAAGTCTGGCGTAGCTTTGAAGAACTGGCGAAGCATGACTGGAATTCAAGCAAAAGCTGCCGCAATGCTGTCTGGTTATCAGGAGACAGTTCAGAATTTATATCGACAGTGCCCAGTGGCGTGTCTGCAGTCTCCGCTACTTCAGATGTGAAGCAGTTCCGAACGTTTGCTATTTCGTCTGCAATCGCTAACGAAGTCCCGCGGAATAGGTGTCGGTGCTCGTTGCTGAAATTCGTAACCAGCAACTGAGATCTGCCGTCACGGAGTTGTATTAGACTCCTGGCTGCACAAACACCTTGGGTCAACAGGTGTTCCAAGTTACTTTCTGCGACCGCTTCACCATTGCGGAATCCGCAGCATGTGACTTCCACAATAACACTGGATCGTGGGGGAAGCGTGACACTGTCGGCAGAAACACGAAGAACGTCGGCACGCTGTTGATCGTCTTGCCCGTCAATTGCTCGGTCAGTTGAGAAGGTGATGCGACGCTCTTGTAGATCAATAATAGCCCCGTACTCCTGCAGGAAGTCCACACCAAGAATAACGTCGCGGGAGCATTCACGTAGAACAAGGCAGCTGGCTACGAACGTAGATCCGCAAATCCGAACCGTACTCTTGCAGGAGCCAAGTGGAGTGACGACGTGGCCACCAGCCGTTCGAATCTGTGAGGCCATGCCAGGGCGTGATCACCTTCTTGAGCAGTGTGGCCATTTTCCCACTTAAAATCGAATAGTCAGCCCCGGTGTCCACTAAAGCGCCAACCGCATAACCGTCTATCAGCACAGGTATATCGAGAGAAAGCCGGTCATCCCGTTCAGTCGGATCGGCAGCCTTAGTTTGCGTCGATCGGAGGTCTTCAGCACGTCGACTGCCAGCGACCTTGCCTCCAAAGGTCGCGTTAGTTAGTTTTCCCGGCCGAGACTGGGTGACCGCGCGCCAGGATATCGCTGGGGCGGAGGTGAAAATCTCCCCGGCGACGGTGAGCGCGACTGGTGCCCGGCAGACGACGGCATGCGCTGATGAGCCAGGTAGTCCTCGATGTCCCGGGGTCGCTGGCCATATCGGGGTGGCGCCGAATATGCAGAAAAGCCCCGCAGCCCAAGGCGCTGGTATGGGCACTGTCGGTACAAGTGGTCCGCTTCTCCACAGTAAAAGCACAGAGGTCGGTGGTCTGGAATGCGCCAAATATCCGATTTCCGAGGAGGCGTGCGTCAAACGTCGAGGTAATGTCCTGGTTGCTCCGAAGGACGTACAACTGGACCGGCATAGGCGAAAGATGGTGACGGGCGCGGATCTTCGTAGTACTGCAGCGGCTGCACCGCCTGAATGGAAGCCGTAGGTGGTGCATGAACGAACAGCGGGGGAGATGAAATAGGGCGCTTCAAGGCTTCCGCGTAGGTCGCACGACGGTATTCAGTCGGGACTACCGTAGTGTTGTCATGAGTTACAGGGTCACGGAGCGCCTGGTGTAGCTCGTCCTTTATGACGCTTGCTATGGAGCTTACCGTAGGAACTGACGGGGCGGCAGCCTTCTGCAACTCTTCGCGTACTATAGAGCGAATGAGCTCTCGCAGATGCTCGGTGTTGCTCCCCATAGCCGTGAAGATGTCAGTAGCGGACGCACTGCTGATTTGCCACTCATACCGGGTGGATCGATGCTGAAGCATCTTTTCCATTGTGATGGCCTCGGACAAGAACTCGTTGACCGTCTTCGGAGGGCTCCGTACAAGACCAGCAAACAGCTGCTCTTTGGCTCCTCGAATAAGGTGTCGCAACTTCTTCTCCTCTGTCATTCTTGGATCGGCTCGTCTGAACAGGCGTGTCATGTCTTCAACATAGGCCGTCACTGTTTCGTTGGGCATCTGGATGCGCGCATGGATCGCTCGTTCAGCTCGTTCGTGGCGATCGGTGCTGATGTACGTGTCCAGTAGCCGACGGCAGAATTCGCGCCAAGAAGTGAGTTGTTCCTCACGGTTTTGGTACCATGTTCGCGCTCCGTCCTCCAAGTAGAAATACACGCGCCGCACCTTGTCTGCGTCGTCCCATCCATTCAAAGCAGCCACACGCTCGAAGTCGACCAACCAGTCTTCGACGTCTTCGAGCTCGGTGCCATGGAACGGCGTCGGTACCCGCGGGCTCTCAAGCGTGTAGCGGTTCACCGCCGTGGTTTCCATACCGGTTGGGTTGGTTTGCACAGAAGTGCTGGTCATGCCGGTTGAAGTGCTGCGAACGGGAACATCGACTTGCGGGGGAAGTCCCCCTGATCCTGCGGCTGGCCCGATGCACGGGAGTGTTAACTGGCACTGGGCTTCCGGCACGGCTTCCAGGAGGGGTATGCAGCATCCGTGAGGGCTACCCAGCACCTCCACCACTTGTCACGTCACTTCAAAGGTCCAGGCGAGGTTTATTGATCGTCGAGCAGCAGGGCTCTTGGCAAAACAGCGTCGGCTAAGCTCGCTCTCCAAAAAGGATAGCGCGCGCACTTCTTTCTTTCGCGAGCTGTGCCACTGGTCATGCATTTCACCCACTACTGCAGGTGGCAATATGTTTAATTAATTTCCATTTATTTCTGTTTTTAATTGTTTCGCAGGTAACTACAGAAAACGAGATGCCACGGAAGCGACAGTGCACACGATTGCAGAACCTACGTCTATTCCTGACGATGGAAAGTACTCAGCAACCGTAAACGTTAGGCACTGTTCACCTTTCATAGATATAATTGGTACTGCGAAAGCCTAGAAACATGTTTGAATCTTACTGATTTTAAGACACTAGCTTAAATCTTGTTGTAAACTGCCTGGTTAGTACCTGTCGGTAAGCCTTCCTTTTGTAGTGACAACGAACTCAACATGTCTCTTCGCCAACGAAATGCAGTTATTTCAAGATTTCAGCCGGGTCCAGATGACATGATATTTGTTCTGAACTGGTTTTTCGCTTCTTCGTTTAGAGAATAGCTTCTACATCAAGGTGCAATTTTTAGTCAAAGTGGAAGTGCGACCTACCTCGTTGTTTGTTCACATATCTTTGCCGCTTCTCATGAGCGATTAGTTACCAGCCTGAAACATTCATTTCGTATAGCGTTTTACCCATGCTCTCAGACATTTTAGCACCGAGTTAAGGGCGGTAAAAAACTTAGAACTATATAGCGATTCACAAAATATAACTAATTTGCTGGTACAACAAAATGGTATGATAGCTTAGCACTAGTGGGGTCAATTCTGAAGGATGAGCGGAGCTGGGTGGGCTTCCTAATTTCTCTTAGTTATTTTCTTTGTTTCTTTTTCTGTCTCGTTCTCTGGGTTTTTCTATGTGTTCCTTTTTATCTATTTTATTTTCTTTCTTTCGCTCAACCTATTTTTTCTCGCTCTTTTTCGTTTATGTTTCCATCCATCTTTTCCTCTCTCTTGCTATCTCTTCCCTTGTTTATCTATCTTACTTTCTGTGTCACTCTGCTCTTTCGTGCATCTTTCTTTGAGTCTCTTTTTTCTCTTCTTCTCTTTCAGTCTAGCTCTCTGTTTCTTCTTTCTCTTTTTCATGTCTGTTTCCTTGTATCACCTCTTGTGACTTTCCGTGCCTTTGTATCTTTGTATGTCTTGGTCCCCTTAATTATCTGTATTTTTCACTTTCACTTTCTCTCGATTTCTTTGTTTCTCTCTCTCTTTTTCATGTGTTTCGCGTACGCCACTTCGTCGAGGAGAATTTTTGTTTAACGCTCACACCTGCTTCACTTGGTAGTGGCGCTTCCCGGTTACTGTGGCGCATGCCCATTTCTACCATTTTGCACGATGGAGCCCTCGTTACCAATAGCTTTAATAGCTTCGCTATAAAAAGCCCTGGTATTGTACGGCCGTTTTTGTGTATCAGCAAATCCGCTATATTTTGGTATTAGGTTGTGATCGACAGGTAGCATCAAGCATAGTCTTGGCGACCGAGTAACGACAAGATCCCGGGTGGTGTGGCCTTCACAGCGTACGCGAAGGGAAACTGGTGCCAGTTTCACATGCCTTATTTTATCACAAGATATCTTTTTATAGTAGATGAGGTCTCAAAGTGTTTAGTGTTCCTAACGACGCCGAGATCAGAAGATTTGACTGTGACATTCTCCCTAGAATTGAGCGCCGTCTGAATGCATCAACGAGATCGAAGCACTAGCAGTTCGGAAGGGAAAGCAAGTAAGAATTTAAAGCATGTACAATGACGCCGAACTTGGAAATGCTTTCACAGAATTCAATACATGCGGCGACATCACAGTGATATTGGTTGGCCTGATTTATTTCCGCAATCCGATATATCTCCTGAAACTCGGATGTACATAACGTGCTGGTTGGTCCTTACCTACAGTGAGGGAAGGGACAGAAAGCCGTGAAAATGGTTGGTGGAGACGAATAGGTCAAACTCGGTGACACTATACACAGCAAAGCTTCTCTGTAGACAATATTGTCCATAGTGAAATCTGGATTTTTTTGCGCAAACAGAAATAAACAGAAGGGAGACAATATAGAGCGTCTCCCTTCTTCCTTCTGCCTGCTTGTCCAGCCAGTCTAGGTTACTCGCCGGCGCAGGCGTAGATTGTGCTTTCAAGTTGCTGATTCAGTCAGTCAGGAGGTTTGTGCGCCGTTTGCGAAGTGCATCTACGTACCACATGCCTCGCGCCTTTTCATTCGAAAAAGAAGTAAAAAGATTGAAAGTTGGTGCCATCATGGGTCAGTGTAACCAGGCGCACAACCAGGGGGTGGGGCTTAGGAGGCTTCAGCGCCTCCCCTCCCCAAATTTACAGCCAAACTTGTTATGAAATCACAAAGGCCGTGTCTGCGCTGGAGTTGTCCGCCGCCACCGCCGGTGTCCCTAACCACTATCACGCGAAATAAGAAAAAAAGCGAAGGAAATAAAAAAAATGCCGATAACAGAGTGGGAATCGAACCCGAGCCCTCTGCCACTGAGCTACACCGGTTCCTGAAACTTCGTTGCTAACTGATCCTATGCAGGCTTATGTCGGGCAACGAATTGCGTTAACATGTGTAATAAAGCGTTTTAGAACAGTAAAGTAACAACCAGGCGTCACACAATGCGAATTGTGTAACGAGTGGGTCGTTCAATGCTCCAACCCATTACAAAAGCTTCAGGCATAGTTCTTCATCGTCGTCAGTTACAGCCTCAATAAAGTGCACATAATCCGTTACAAGTGTGTGGCCTGTACCGCGCTTTCCCGAAGAATGACGAATAATGGCACAGTGGACGCTTCCCCACTACACAAAAATTATGATGATTTATGGCGTAGTGGGTACAATGCAAGTGTGCTTGTAGTAGTTGTCCCAAGAGTTTAAAAAAAGGTTCTCGAAGGACGCGCAGCACAGTCACAGCTTTCGCGGGGACTGTAGGCCTGGCTGTTTTTTTTTTCGTGGTATCATGTACCGCCTACTAAAACAACTATTGGGATCTGACACCATCCAGGACTTTTTTGTAGAATTCCTTTTCTCAGTCAAAAACACACCGGTGCGAACATTGCTGACCCCTGGCGGCACTGTAACTGAGTACGCAGCGTATCTTACCGCCAGAAATACTATGCAAATAGAGGCGCAGCGCCACGGATTGTCATTTTGCGACGCAGCGAGTCGCTCTTCAACAGGCTCCGCTATCCCCCGCTGAGCCGGGTTGCGAAGGAGCAATTATCGTTGACAGCTGGATGCTCTGGATTTTGTTTGTACTTGTTGCGTTAAGTCGGAGTAAACCTTTTTACAATCATGAATTATCCTGGCTTTTGGAATATGTTTGCTTTTTTTGCGGGATGAAGCTCACAAACTGTACTGTCAATACACTTGCAACGGGGACCTCTTGAACACGAAATGATAATATTTTTCATTTACTGATTGCGACCAACGTTTCGTTCTCTTGCCCCTCTACGGGAAATAAACCGTAGTTTTGGACAGATATGACCCTTTTGTTACATCAAACGATGAAATTCCGTGCGCCCCGCGTGCTGGGAACCAAGACACCGCTCTCTGAAGCGGAGGGCACAGGATGCGTATACAATTGCAGGTGCACGTAAGATGCGTATACAGCATCTCTTTACACGACGGAGACATGAGCCGAGGGTAATACTTCCCCAGGGAGAGAATCTGCTGAGATGAAAAGTTAATTAAGCGCTGGCCATTGTTAAGCTAAGCGGTCTAGTCTAGTCCAGCATTGCTAGAAGCTGCAGCTGAAAGTCAGCGTCACCCTGTAGTGCCATAACACACATTCTATAAAATACAGCAAAATCTGTTCCGGTAGTGTACTTTCTGTGGGATCACGTATATTTACAACACCGCAAAAAAGATTATGGTCGCACCCAGGAATCCTTCGTTGAAAAAGTGTAAAAAAATACTTTAAATTGGCCAGGTTGATGTATTCGGCAACGGTTTCATTTTCTTAGTATTACTGGCAGTAGATGCCGATTACAATGAGCCGTTTGGTCAGTGACGGCATTAGAGGCGCCTGCAGAACACGACTCGCGAACCCGACTTCTTGGGATTTATCAGCGTTGCGCGTTCACCTATATGTCAGCTGTTGTTTAGTGTTGAACTTATTTTATAGTCAGCGGCTATTAGGCGATGCTTCTGCACTGTGAGAGAGAGGTTCGCCATTCGCGCGCTGTCCTAATTATTGTATCGAGTGTTAATTTCGCGGAACTTTCATGGTTGCTTAACCACTGATAGACGTTACCCATATGTGTGCTACTTGACTTTTACAACGAAGGCTCTCATGAGATCGCAACAGCCGATTTTGGTGGCTCAGTTGCCCGCCACCGCCACCCGTGTGCGTAACTTCTATCGCGCGCAATGACAAAAAATATGCAGTATCCAGCGGCATTTGAACCCCGGCCCATTGCTTAGCAGTCGAGTATCTTTTAGCGTAAGCTACACTAGCCTAGGTTCAGCAGTTTCGTGTGGCTTATCGAGAGCCGTGCTTGGCATGCCCGAGGAGCAGAGAGGTCACACGGCGCACAGCTGGCGCGCCGGAGAAAGCCTGAAAGCTCCTGGACTGACGTGTCACTAGTGGGCTGGCGCTTGACTCACGTGAGCCGGCTCGCTAGTCCGTCTGTCCGTCCGTCCGTCCGTCCGTCCTTCCGTCTGTCTGTCTGTCTGTCTGTCTGTCTGTCTGTCTGTCTGTCTGTCTGTCTGTCTGTCTGTCTGTCTGTCTGTCCGTCCGCCGGTCTGTCCGTAGCTCACGCTACGTATATCCTGGCATAACCGAGCACTTGAAATTTCATCGCAAAAACACCCAATACAAGCGTCATATCGGGCAAGGAATAATGTTAACAGATAAAATACAGCTAGATAAAACAGTAAAATAAAAACTATGTGTCACACAACGTGAATTACGTAACGAGTCAGGAGTTTCAAGCTTACCACTGAATACATAGAATTCGCGCATAACTTTTCGACGTCGTCCGCCACGTCATTACGAAAAAGCACATATGCTTTACAGAGGAGTAGCGGGTACCTGGCTTCTCCGTAGAATGATGAATAATGGCATAATGGCTAATCCTCTAATTTCGCCAAATTGAGTCGATTTATGGTGCAGTGGGCACTTGCAAATGTAGTTGTAGCAGTCGCGCCAAGAGAGTTTACAACTACCTCTGGAAAGGCCTTTCCTCCAACTTTCGCAGTGACTGTGCTGCGTGTTCCGCGCGGGCTTAGCGTTTTCTTGTCTTTTTTTCTTCCTATGTCACTGTTTATATTTTTCTGTGCATTTCTGTGAAGTATACATGTGAAGTTTCTTGCGACTCTGGCCTATTCACTGTGTCTCCTTGGGTACTGAACGTCCAACAACCTACCAATTTGGCATTACCCATCGATGACTTAGCGCTGACGACATCCGGGGAGTCGGGACCCCTAATGACACGTAGGTTCCTCATTTGACACGAAGAGTGGGGCGGGGAGGAAGGGCTATTGACAGATGTCGAAGTAGCTGCGCGTTAAATGAGGCAGAGAAAACAATTCCGTTGTTTTTGTAGTCGTAATTTGGAAGCCTCTCTACGCGTGGTTTGTCCAAGTAGTGAACTATATTTTCTTGAACAAAATGTAGCTACGAAGTTCGGCAGCTAATATACGCCGACCAGCGGGGAATGCATCCCTCTGTGGATAAGAAAGGGGAAAGGGGTGGGGGAAGATTCACTTCTTAACCACTCTGGTCTCAAAGTTGCTATCATGCATTTTAAACATACTTTTGGGGGGCAGCACTGACTGTGCCGCGGTGGTCGGTGTAGTGTTCGCCGGGACTTCTCCTTCTGGCTGTGCCCGTGTGGTATTTGAAGCATCGGCAAATGATTCTAGTGAATGGCCCTTGTTGCGCGACCTTGGGAGAAGGCTCAGCGTTGCTGAGTCATTAATGTCCACAACTGTAGCACCGCTCAGATGTGAAAGATGCGCCTGCCACAAAACCTCTTGCGCTTTGGCCGTCGGAGAGTGACACTTCGATTGTAGAGGCATGTCTTCGCCGTCTTTAGCCGCGTTGGTCTCCCCGGCCTCCATGACATTGTTGTACGGGATGGGGATGTCTTTACCAACGCGTTCTGGTGGCCGTGTGCGAGAAGCTGTAACAGTCATATGAGGAGTCATGCTTGTGAAGACTGCTTCAGAAGCCATCAATGAAGCCATCAACGCACATGGGTTCTACTGACAGTCCTCTTGTGCCAGCCATTTCGTTCTCACTCAGCGTAGGGTGTCCATCTGCTTTCATCGACTCGTCTCGCTTCTGGACGGTACGCGTGTCAAGCATTAGAGGGACTAGCTTTTCCACGTTTCCAAGTGATGATGAGCCTCGGTTCGATGACATCGGCTTCGGTGGCTCAGAGGCGGTCTTGGTCTCGGGTAAGGAATGTCGTGAGGTATGCCCAGACGCGGAGTCCGAGGTCTGAACCCCGAAGCCGGCCTTGGGGATTGTGTCGGTGTCTGTGACGGTGCGTTTCGCGAAGCTCGCTGTGAATGAGCTGCAGGACGCAGATGTATCATCGCGGCGGTACCCCATCTGAACTTGGTGTCTCGGAGGGTGCATATTGGTGGAGGGCAGAGTTGCACCGTCGGAACATTGCCTTTCACGATCTCAGTCATTGATGGAGGGCACGATGATGTTGGCCGGAGCTACGCGATAGAGGTTGTGTGCCTCGCAGCTCCCCCTCCGCGCTATAGGTTCGGTTGGTAGGGAGCGGGTCGCAGGCATGAGAAAGAGGACGGAATAGACTTGTCAGCTTGGCACTCCATTCAGGCCAGGATCGTTGCCTCATCCCTTCGTAGGCACGCCATGCCTTTGCGGCATCGCGAGGGCGGTCGATGGCAATTACCCATTCCGATTGTGCGTCCAGGCATGGCGAGTGCCGAGGGGAGTTTATGGTCTTAATCCACCACACGACGTCGTCCTAGAAGCCTCGGAACAACGGTAGTTCACAGGTAGCCGGCGAAAATACGGTGTGCCCATGCCAAGCAGCCCAGCTGCTCTGGGAGCCGCGTGAGGGCACACAGGAGCTCTCGGCGGTTCTCGGGTGAGCTGGCCTCAATATTTTGTGAGGCGGCTGCAGCCAACACGGCATTAATTGCCCACAATGTTGGTAAGGCGGCAGGAGACAGCTCGGAACTCGACGCAGTCAAGCGGTTAGTCGCGACACGGAGTTGCGCGATGGTGTGCAGCAGCTCCTCGGCGCTTTCGGATGATCCGCATGAGGAGCAAAGGCCGGCATGTGCGGAGGATATAGCGACTCTGGTACTCATGGTGGTAGAGTGCATGGCCAAGGTCGCGTGGAAGGCGTCCCTTGGGAACCCAGATTTGTTCAGTCCTGGACACGGGATTCATATGCCATTGGAAGCGTCAACGGCGTTCTCAGGCAAGCGGAACCCGTGTGTTTTCGCATCGTGAAGTGGAAATGCGGCATCGATGAAGTGAGCTTGTGCCGCCGTGGAGGCCTGGGCGGCGTCCGCGGACGGTGCTTGAAGCTCCGTCTGGTTGACAGGTGCCGAGAATACATGTACGCCGTCCGTAGGCGAGATGAGCCCATGCACATTGTTGGCGTGAAGTAGCACGTCGCCGGACAAGTAGTTCCCCAGAACCACAATGGAGGCCTGGACGCTATCCGCTGGTGTTGGGATGGATACCTGCCGCTGTGGTGGACTGGTGCGTTCCTTCAGTGAGGAAGTATGACGGCGTTCCTCATAGAGACGAGTTACCTAAAGCTAGCCGGTGGGGTTCGCCAAAGTCTTTCGACGACTGCACCATTGTCCCGAACTACAGAGAGAAAGAGGCACAACGTAAGGCTGGCTGTTCTATTCTGAACTCGTCGTTCTCTTCGAGAGCTTGTCGAGCACGGGGGCGAAAGCTACGCTGCCGCTCATCAGTACACACACACATATATATATATATATATATATATATATATATATATATATATATATATATATATATATATATATATATATTCCGGCTACGCTACTGTTGGAACATATGCATAGCGCTATTTTTTCGCTAAGCATAATGTCTATTTTTTATGAATTTTACTTGATGTTTTTTGGGCGCCGGCCTCACTGTTCCTTTAAATCATTTCGCAACCCATTCTTCTTATCTTAAACATGCGGTGATATTGACCTCTCTTGTGTGAAGGTAATAATTGAGGAAATGCTTAGGTACAATGGCACATCTGTATGCATTCATTGTATGTGTCCTTTATGGGACAGGCTTTTCATGTCGCCGGTGCAGGGAACCATTCCTACGTCGACAACATTCGTTAAAGCTCCCTTCCAATAACCCGTCGCGATGTACCTCTAAGTGTCGAACTGGTCGTTTTCGCGATACCAAAGTAACACTGTGCTCGCGTTTGTATGCAGCTTCTTGGAAGACTAGATACCATTGAATTGTTAAGGATTTCTCTCGAGACGTGGCCGGAAATTAACTGCATCTGCATCAAGTCAGCCCCCCATGGCCGATCATATCGATGGAGCGGAGCGAACCATTGAGTGCTACAGAGATATAGTAAGAACGTAAGTTGTCCGATGCTTGTTTTTGGCATGTCTTAAATATATATATATATATATATATATATATATATATATATATATATATATATATATATATATATATATATATTAATCTAGCGATCGGTCCTTGTGTAAACCTCATTCTACCAGAAACAAGATCGCTAAGTTGATGAAAAAATACAACTTTCAAGCAGTACTATATATTGTTGTGTCGAAACGTTATGCACCTGGTATATGAGAGCGTACGGTGATATTTACGGGCTTTATGGTTACGTGATGATACTTTTAAGGAAGACACCTCCAAAACCAAATAAAATACCTTACAAACATATAATTTATTGTTGCACTGAAGCTTCCTGCCGATGTATTTCGTTGGTGCTGAGCATTTTACAAGCCCGGCTTGTCGTTCATTCATACATCTCATGTGTCGCGATCACGGTAAGAGTAAGACGCTCGATACAGCTATAACAATGTTAGCGATGCACACATGCAGTTTAAAATAAACGAACAAGGCCTGAAATATAATAATTGACAGGAATAACCAAGAAGGATAAGAATTATTAACTTAAATATAAAAAAGCGTTTTGGAACATGCTACTAACTCCGGCGACGCTTAAAAGAGGGCGTGAGGGAAACAACGTCACGGAAGTCGCAGCAGACAACGCGTAACTCAACCACCATAACAAGAAGGAAGTCGATAAAGCGCAGAAAAAAGTAACGGACGTGTCGCACACAGACTTTGCGAAAGTTCCTAACAAGGTTCTAAATGTGCAAGGCAAACCCTTAAGGCCTACATGAAATATTGTCGTCATAAACGTTTGGACAATGGAGCAGTGGGAGCTCTACGAACGGAAATCACTGGGCGACCCTTCAACGCCCTTTCTCAGGCATCACGATGGTGGAGCTGCTTTTTTTAAATATGTCGTTTCGTGACAGAACAGATTTTATAATTTCAGTTTGAGAGACATGCCCGATAATATTGTGTCCATATTAGGATATCCAACTTTATTAGATGCGAAGCATTTTATGCTCGGGGCTATGTCCGTCCCTCCCGCGTCCCCCGTCCCGAGTCCCGCGTCCGGCCACTTTCATGAAGTAGGGAAGCACCCATTATGCGAACCAGAACACTGTAGTAATATGAAGGCCGTCAACCACTACCACAGTCATCAGAGTCAAAGACAGAACGAGATGTAAACCATTGTGGTTCTAATAAAAGTTGTTCAGCAAAGAACCACGTAGTTCGCCTTTAGCGCATTGCACGAGAAACTTTTGAGTCAAAACAGCCTTGTGCAGCAGTATTTTTTCATCTTAGTAGACGTCGAGACACGACTTGGAAATATGATATGGTATGAGACCTCAGGAGTATAGGAATTCGTAGCAAAATACTGAGCTTCTAGATGCGAAGCATCTTATGCTCGGGGCTTTGTCCATCCCTCCCGCGTCCCGCGTCCGGCCACTTTCATGAAGTAGGGAAGCACCCAATATGCGAACCAGAACACTGTACTAATATGAGGGCCGTCAACCACTGCTACAGTCATCAGAGTCATGGCCGAGAGCACAGAGAGGCTGCTTCTAGGCAGGTGGTGTCTGTCGCCCAGGTTGACCCACTGAGACGCCCCCACTAGGCTGGAGAGGAGAGCGCATGGTTGCCTACAAGGAAATGACAAACCATTATCGATTGGAAAGAGCCCGGTATCCTCCCGCGCACCACACACTCACCAAGCAGCAAGCGGTGACCTGGCGCCTCCTTCAAACAAACACGTACCCGAACCCGGTGGCCTATAGCCACTATTACCCAGGCCAGTACACCGACAGCTGCAAACTATGTAAGAAGAGGGGCGGACCTACCTCACATCCTGTGGACCTGTCCAAAGGCGGTCCAACAGGGTCGCATAATTAGAACTCATGAGCAGTGGGAGACCGTGCTGCTCAGCACAGATCCAGACGAGCAGCTCTGGGCAGTCCGACGGGCTGAAGACGCCGCCAGGGCCCAAGAACTCCTGGCTGACGCCTAGGCGTGGGATCCACATCACCGAGGCCGCCGGACTGTTAAAATAGAGTTTCTTCCACCTCCTCCTCCCATTCCTTGATCTTGCTTGCATGTGTTTGGAGGGGGGCTTAGTCCGTCCCTCCTTCCCGCGTCCCACACCACCACAGCGCATGCACTTCCCCTCCCCCCTCTCTCTCCTACGCTCACCCCCCTTTGTCTCCTCTAGGAATCCTCTACTCTACGGAGCGGCCCCCCGCGTCCCACGCATCCCACAGCGCATGCGCGTCCTCTCCCCTATCCTCTCCTACGCTCACCCCTTTTCCCTACTCTAGGAATCATCTACTCTACGGAGCGGCGCCCGCGTCCCACATCCCCACAGCACATGCGCTTCCTCTCCCCCCTCTCTCCTCTAGGAATCCTCCACTCTACGGAGCGGCTCCGGCGTCCCACATCCCACAGCGCATGCGCGTCCCCTTCCCCCTCTTTCCTCCAGAAATCCTCTACTCTATGGAGCGGCTCCCGCGTCCCACACCCCCAGAGCGCATGCACGTCCCCTCCCCCCTCTCTCTCCTCTCCTACGGTCCCCCCCCGTCCTGTCCTCTAGGAATCCTCTACGGAGCGGCGCGCACGACAGGTGGTGTGAGAGCTGCATACTCCGTTGGGGGGTGCCACGGTAGTTCCGCGGTATGAAAATAAAGGAGCGCGCGCGCCTCATTCTCTCTCCTGTGCAGCGCCGCGATGAGCGCCCGGACCACTGCCGTGAAATGAGAGCGGCGACGTTCCTTCCGCTCAAGCTAATTATCTCCCCGCTGCTTCACTTCCCCACATGGTTCCCTTTAGCGGAAGATGGGGAATTTTTATGCAATCGAAAGTTCGAGGCATGCCTAAGCTTGAAATTTTTTGTGCATTCACCAAAAAATTCGGCAGATCCCACGTACCATGGGAATCAAATGTTATGCGAAACGTTACGAAATGACGCTAAATATATGTAGAAATGTTCTACGCACCAACATATGTTGATCAATCGCGTATGTTTGATATAACCAGTAGTGTGCACTTGCGTAACTTGGTAAGCTGATAAGTAGCGCTTGTGCTCCCGAACGCGTTAGCCCTGGACACTGCTCCATAAATCAAGTTCAGTGGATGGCGCTTAACTGCAATTGACGTTAACCCGACGTGACGGCTGTGCCATTGGGGTACATATGTCATGCTTATAAAATTGGATATCCAGCACTGCAACGACCATTGACGTTTCACGAACATTAGGGTCTTTCTGAAAGGCAGTTCCGTGACCTGGCGTGCCTCTGTGCTAGAATACTTGATTGCTACGCAAAATGCTGGGGTTTGATTCCTGCTGGGACCCAGACATTTATTATTTGCATTCGTCGGGTCAACGCTGTCGATGGCAACTTTTAAATGCGAATGCATTTCATAGTCGGGCTATGTCAGGCGTCCGGCGTTGGCGTTGTGCGGCGTTGGCGTGGTCCGCGGAGGAGGAGGAGGAGGACAGGTTGAGGAGGTGTGCGCGCCGGCAGGTGTTAGATGTGAAGCATCTTATGGCGAAGCTTAATCCGGTGGTGGTGGTGTGCGTCGTGACCACCCTTACTGCGCATGCGCAAACCCTTTAAAAAAATAAAAATAAAAACCTCCTCTTTCCCTCTCTCTCCTCTAGGCATCCCTCCCGCGGCAACCACACCCTCACTGCGCATGCGCCTCCCCTCCTCTCTCCCCTGCTACGCTCCCCCCTCTCTCCTCTAGGCATCCCTGCCCGCGCCGTCCACACTTCCACTGCGCATGCGCGTCCCACCTCTCTTCTCCTCTCCTACGCTCCCCCCTCTCTTCTCTAGGCATCTCTGCCCGCAGCGCCCACACTCCCACTGCGCATGCGCGCCCCCCCTCTCTCTCTCCTCTCCTACGCTCCCCCCCCTCTCCCTCTCTCGCCTCGCGACGCCGACACAGGCAGCGTCTGCTAGCGAGTTTCTTGGTTGAAAAAAACCGGCAGATCCCACGCACTGTGGGAATCGATGTGATGCGAAGCAGCCAGCAAGGACCAAATCATGCTGTACATAATATGCATGTAATTATTTACATGTTAGGACCTGTCATTTGTGTTAGTCATACAGTCACGTCACGCAATACAAACTTTGGTGTATATCAAGCTAGCGAACTGGACGCAAGCGCACCGTGAGCGTGGCATGTAAATGGCATTGTAGATGACATGCATGCCATGATTTTCATGTTACAACCTGCCACTTATGTGGCAGGTTGTAACATGAAAATTTATTTCATAACTTATTTTTTACCTCGAATCGCAACGAGACGCGAGACCAATCTGCCTCCGTTTCGCTTGCGTTCGTATTCTCGCGCTCTGCGCATCGTGCAGACGCCATCCACGTTCCAGCGTTTACATTGACGGACACCCTGTCAATTCCAAAGTGTGTTCCTCGAACGCCTGCGCCCACTGAGACGGGGTCGGTCAGAATGGAACGTGATGCGCGCGTCTCCCTCCTTGCATGATTAGAGACGCTGGTCACAGTGACGCTACGCAAGCAAAGCGCGAGCGCTGTAAAGTCCAACGCGACCAGCGTCCGTTTGCGCGCCCCGGCGCCCATCTGGCACTTTACCAGGGCACGGCTGGAAGGACGGGCGGACGTCGGACGTGAACATGAGACATTAAAGGCTTTCACCTTAAAATTTGTATGTAAAGCTGGCGAAACGGCCACAAGGGTGTCATGAGCGTGGCATGCAAGTCATGTTGCACATGACATGTCATGATTTGCATATTGCCACTTGTCATTTATCCTCGTCATACAATCCCGTCACTGAACAGCAAATGTGGTGTATATCAAGCTAGCGAAACGGCCACGGGAGTACCATGAGTGTGGCATGCAAGTCATGTTGCACATTACATATCATGGTTTCCATATTACCACTTGTCATTTATGCTCGTCATACAGTCACGTCCCTCAATACGAAGTTTGTTGTATATCATGCTAGCGAAACGGCCACGAGTGTGTCATGAACGTGGCATGCAAGTCATGTTGCACATGACATGCCATGACTTCCGTATTACCACTTGGCATTTATGTTCGTCATACAATAACGTCACGCCATACCAAATTTGGTGTATATCAAGCTTGCGAAACGGCCGTCAGCGCGCCATGAGCGTGGCATGTAAATCATGTTGTATATGACATGCAGGTCATCATTTGCATATTACCACCTGTCATTTATGCTCGTCGTACAGTCACGTCCCTCAATACGAAACTTGGTGTATTTCAAGCTAGCGAAACGGCCACGAGAGTGTCATGAGCGTGGCATGCAAGTCATGTTGCACATGACATGTCATGATTTTCATATTACCACTTGGCATTTATGTTCGTCATACAGTCACGTCACGAAATAACAAATTTGGTGTATATCAAGCAAGCGAAACGGCCGTCAGCGCGCCATGAGCGTGGCATGTAAATCATGTTGTACATGACATGCACATCATTATCTGCATATTACCACCTGTCATTTATGTTCGTCATACAGTCACGTCACTCAATCCCAAATTTGGTGTCTATTCAGCTAACGAAACGGCCGCGAGCCGCCCATAAGCGTGGCATGTAAATCATACTTTTCATGACAAGTTAGTCATGATTTTCATGATATGACCAGCCATTTATGTTCTTCATACAGTCATGTTATGGCATACCAAATTTGGTATAAATCCCATTAACGATACGGCCAGGAGAGCACAAAGTCGTAGGCGGCTAGATAGATAGATAGATAGATAGATACGCTCAAAGTCGCCGAAGTTCGCTAAGAAATGCTTCGCATTTAAAAACCGACTGCTCGCGCTGCACAACCGTTCACTGGCCACCCCGTACATATGGCAATGAATCTTGACCTCCAAGGTGGTGCCGGTGGGAGATTTCTCCTGTGCGTTGTTGAACAATAAAAATTCGCAGCGTGCGGGTGAACTAAAAGCGGACTGCGGCGGAGCTCGGCGGAGCTATACATGAAAAAAAATTAAAAAAATAAATAAAAACAATTAAAAAACAAGAAAAAGCAAAAAAAAAAGGGCGCTGCGCCTTGCTCCCGACCGGGCTGCAGAAATCAGGCGCCTTTTCCTTCTTCGAACCACAACCACCATATATAAATGGAGTGAAGCGCGCGCGAAATGCATTCGCATTTCCTCACGATTCCCTTCGGGGAGGTGGGCGCATTTTTTTCTTGACGCTCTCGCATTAAAGTTACCAATGTCTGTCCTCGCCCTTCCTGGGTAGATATAAACTGTCAATAACATGTGGCACATACCCGCCCATGGTATACGGGTATGTGCCACACGTGTCTGGCGGAAAATGTTTGACAACGTACACAACAGGATTGTCACATTATTCATGTCGTTGCCAGCGAATCTTATTCGTCAAACCATGTGACCCTCCCATATTAATTTTGGTTTACCCCAAGTTATGGGGGGTCTTCCCGAGAGCACCCAGACGTAGGCGGATAGATAGATAGATAGATAGATAGATAGATAGATAGATAGATAGATAGATAGATAGATAGATAGATAGATAGATAGATAGATAGATAGATAGATACGCTAGAAGTCCCGGCACTACGCAAATAAATGTATCGCGTTTAACAAAACGGTGTACCAGAGGCTGGGATTTAAGCAAGACAATTTTTGACGCCAGCATGCATGAACGCCACTACCATCAACTCTCGTGCTCCCACTTTACAAGTATGGTCACCAAATTGCGTGCCAGCCATATATTATGGCAACATGTTCATCATCAGATTCAAAGTGCACCAAAGAACTAACACGATCGTCAAAAAAAATCAATTATGTTTTCACAGAATAGGCTGTGGCTGTGGAGTTCTCTGAAAAAAAGAGGTCTTCAACCAGATTGAATCCTTCAGCTAATTGAAACAGCGCTGCCAGTGGAACACGCCAATTTTTTCCGGTCTCATGTTTCATAGGTTACTGAACATTCTGTCATAATTTTCCCAGATGTGCTCCGGCGCACCCTTCAGATATCACTGCACTTTGATGCGGAGTAAAGAAGTATATTGTAGCATTAATATCTGGCACGTGACGCCACGGACGGACGATATGGATGCAAAATGGCGGCTTAGATGATGTCAAGGCAGTATAATCACTTGATGATTAACGTGTTTAGTGCGATAACAACGTCGGTTAAACAGTTTTTGGGCCTCTGAGCATGAATATTGAAAGAACCAGCGTGCAGTGAACTCACAACTCCTCCATGACATCACAAGTTTCGCGTCCAACAATGTGGGTGCTCCAACGTAGCTGTTTCAGTGACCTCAGCGCAGTTCATCTATAACGTACCGATCAGTGAGAGAACCCTCCTTGAAGCATCTGGACACCGGCCATAAGTAAGGGCTGCGCATAGCAACAGGTACCTACCGGACATACAGGATATACTGTCTTTGCCCAAACTAATGCGAACGCACCATTGTTCTCCGGGTCTTATATTTACACAAAACACAAAATATTCCGCAGGGACCGAATTGCTTATCTTTCCTTAGATGTCGTTCTATTCGCACCTAGGTTGTGACACTATTATTCATAACATGAAGTGCTCTCAAGTGATGACGTCGCTAGCGAGAGGCCAGGACACTCGTACAAACCAAGTTCATCAACCATGCCATGGCTTCAATATTATAATTTTGCTGCTAAGATGTTGCAAGGCGAAAGACGATAAGGAAGCTGCACTTTCATTTCGTCTTTGCGGCGCTCGCGTTATTAAAACAATTCAAAAAAAGAGAGAGACGCTCACGTGATATAAATTACATGGTAAACAGTCGTACCAGATGGGATTTGCCTCCCATATTGTACGGCTTTTGGGTTGGATAGGAAGCCCTATGCGTATGGAAGTATTGTGTACTTACCTGTGGGTGTAATCCGCATGCAGTCTCTTGAGTCCGAATATTTATCGCAAAGGCTGTTTTCTTGTTTATGCGAACTGTGTGAAAAAATCGTATGGACGTATTTATAGTAGATTCTGTGTGTACTCATGTTCTTTGCACGGTGAATATGGCTTGATGTCGTGCTATTTTTGAACAGAACATAGTTCAATGTTGTACGCACTGCTGCATGGGCTTTTGGACGGCCTGCCGAAGTGTGATATATTTGCTGCATACCACCCTCAAAGCAATGGTTTGACGCAAAGGCTAAACCAAACGCTCGAAGACATGATCGCTATGTACGTGGATGTGCAGCACAAAACGTGGGACGAAATCCTGCCGTACATAACATTTGCGTATAACACTGCGAAGCGGGAAACTGCACGCTTCACACCGTTTCGTCTCGTTTATGGTCGAGATGTCCAAACTATTCCAGATGCCACGATTCCGTAGGGGGACATCGACCAGCCCGACCAATTAGCGCCTGACGTCGATGAGTACATTCAGCGCGCAGAGGAAGCGCGCCAACTGGCCCGTGTACACATCAGAACGCAACAGTGTGTAAATGCACGACGATACAATGCCCACCATCAAGACGTTACCTATGAACCTGGCGACCAAGTTTGGGTTTGGACTCCCATTAGACGGCGAGGTCTCATCGAGAACCACCTGAGCAAGTACTTTGGACCGTATAATGTACTCACGTTAGAAAGCGAGGTGAACTACGAAGTGGTTCCAGATGGAGGCTTGCCATCGTCCCAGCGCCGGTGACCACGCCCAGAGATTGTTCATGGCATCGGCCTAAATCTGTACTTTGCGCCGTGATGCGAATTTTTTTCGTGTGCCAGTGAATTCTTCGGGTGAACAGTGAATGCCGTTTATTTCTGATTGCCGACCCCGGAACACATTTTCTCTCGTGGGTCAGTTTCTTTTACGTTTCTGTTGTCTCTCTTGACCAGCTTTGGTAGACGCTTTTATTTTAAGCATCGAGTCGATGATCCGTTAGGAGGAGGTGCAGTGCCACCTGGTGTTCTGTGCCTGTAAACAGTGATGCGCAGGACCAACGAAGACGACGAAGACGAGGCACCCGCGCCAGCTGGAGAGCCTTTTTGCCTGTCTGAAATGCTGACAGTCGCGTCTACCTGTACCTTTGTTCGAGCCCTAGCGCGGGACTATATATATATATATATATATAGCAATGGGTTGTAACACAACGGAGGCGTTGTCAACAAGGATAAAATCTTTATTTAGTTCCCAACAGTTTCGGGAGGGGGACCTCCCTTCGTCAGGGGTCCCCTGACGAAGGGAGGTCCCCTCCCGAAACAACTGGCCCATCGAACTATTATTCTCACTGATATATATATATATATATATATATATATATATACACGTTTGTGTGTGTGTGTGTGTTGTACATGCGACATGTCCTCATTAAGCTTTGCTTGTATTTCAGCATTGTTCCGGATACAACAAAATATTTGTACGTATAATTTCCTACTTTTGTGTTCACATTAGCCATTCGTTTTACCTTAACCACTAACCATACGTTAAACCTTATACTTACACTTTTACACTATGTAAGGTTTATTAAATGTGATGTGCTTTACTCCTTTCATAAAATATTAAATGCTGCATGTCAGCTTAAACTATACTTACGTGTGATACATTTTGATCAGTTGTGTGCTTACGGTATGTTTGCTGTTGATGCACGAGAACAAAAACAATAATAAGTATTATTGGAATAAGACGACCAGGGCGACAATAGGTTCCCGCGGAAACTTTATGGGGTGTTTTCGCGATGCTCACCTACTGAGCTCCGGATGTCTTTGCTGTAGGTGCACCTTCAGCTAAAGTAGTCCGTTAATCATGTTTTCATGGGCTGTAACGCCACTGCCAAGCACCTTACTCAACCGTAGACACGCGACTCTTATACAAGTGGAACGATACGAAAACTCATATAACTATGGATGCTTGAACTCGTAAGAATGCCCAAAAGGCAGTTTTGATGGAGCTACCGTTATAAATTAGTTGGCGGGCTAGTTGGTATGAATTCATAGAGATAATTTTTCCGCTTTCTCCTGTCGTCTTTCTTGAGGTGTAGTTTCGCGCTTAAAAATAATCACTACTGTTTCGACACTGAGCTGCTCCGCAAAAGAGTCCTCATCTCGAAGCAATGGTTCAAGTGGCATTCATTGCTCAAAAATTCCTTATTTAAACGGTAACATAAATTCCAGTTCAGTATAAAAGGCACGTATGTTTTTATTGCTCAAACTTTGAAATCATACGTCCAGCAGACTATATTAGTCATCACCCTTTCGCTATTTTTGATCTGCCGCTTGCTCGTTATGGAGCAAGGAAGTACCAGCATATAGACACCCACCAGGGGAACAACGCCTACACACAAGCGCTGACGTAAACACTGTTACTTCCTCACGGGGTTTTAGCCTCCTGCACACATGAGTGATTGATTCAGTTTACGTGTCGTTCCTCTTGTGAGTGTGTTCACCAAAGTACTTCCTGACTCCATAATGAACCGAGTAGCCCAAAAAGAAGTATTGGTGAAGTTTATTTCATATACAACGGGCCCCTATTTCTATATTTCATCTTCCCGTTGCTTCAATAGTCCTTTACTCAGCGACATTTTCAACACAACACTAAAAAAGAACTAAGAGCTTTTCTAGGCCTTACTGGCTATTATCGTGAGTTCGTACCAAACTATGCAGAGCTCGCCCATCCTCTCACGGAACTCACAAGGAAAGGATGCCCGAACAAACTTGACTGGCGGGACATCCACCAGAATGCATTTGAACGACTCAAGGGGATGCTATCACAACACCCTATATTAAAAGCACCCGATCTCGAGAAACCCTTCGTGTTACGCACTGACGCATCGTCAAAGAGTCTGGGGGCTGTACTGCTGCAAGACCACAATGGGCACTTACATCCAGTGTCTTACGCCAGCAGGAAACTTCTACCACGCGAAGCGGCATATTCGACTATCGAACGAGAATGCCTCGCCATCGTGTGGGGTGTGCAAAAGTTTCATGTCTACCTCTATGGTCGGCCTTTCGTCTTGCAGTCGGACCACCAACCCCTCAGGTACATCAACTCGGCTCGACAAGTCAACACTCGTATACTGCGCTGGAGTTTAGCTTTGATGGACTATGACTTCCGCGTAGATTATATTCGAGGCTCCGATAATGTCGGTGCAGACTATATGAGCCGAATGTGCAATGGTGGAGAATAGTTCTCCACGTGCTGTACGGTGGGTGTCAAACCTCATTGACTTTTCAATTATTCAGACACTTTGTCACACGCTTTGTGAGTCCGCCCTTGCCTTGCATTGCCGCCTCGCTCATCTTGAACTGGGGGGAAGTGTGGTAAGAGGACGGTGACTGAGCGTCGGCGTCGTGTTGTGTTCGGCGTGCGGTGCCGATTTTGAAGTGCGCGGGGCCGGTGATGATGATCGGCGTGCGGGGCCGGCAGTGAAGTGCGTCGTGATGGTGATTTGTGTAAGCCGACGAAGAAGAGCGCGTGTGGTGCGCGGGCCACGGGAAGCAGCTCGAGCGACGAAGCGAACGAGCTGGCGGGCGGAGACGTCGGGAACTCGACGAGAACAGATGAAGCGCGGGCTCCGTTCCGGCTTCGACGTCGTCGCGGCCTCCTGAGTTGGGTGGGCCTCGCCCCGGCTTCTGTGACCGCCTCTACCCTGTCCCTGGCTCGGGCTTCGTCCCGGGCAGGTCCTCTTACCGGGTCCACACCCCGGTGCCGTTCACGAGCCTGGGCCACGCCCCGGTGCTCGTCTCCCAGCTGGGCTCCTCCAGGGCTGTTCCTGTGCCTGGCCCTATCCAGGGCTGTTCCTGTGCCTGGCCCTATCCAGAGCTGTTCCTGAGCCTGGGCCATGACCGGTGCTGTTCCGGAAGCCTTGGCCACGCTCGACGTGCGGCCACACTTCTGCGGCCGTGCCTCGTCCTGTCGTCGTGCGACGCCACCTACGACAGCCGCCGCGGTGTCGACACTGCCGTCAAGGTCAGCCGCAAGTCCGACGGCTTTGATACCTTCGGACCCGCCGCCCCACGCCGCAAGACCGCCGACCGCTGACTGAGTGCGCGTGAGTGATGGCGCGGTCAATAGCATCTGGATACCTCGTCGCAAAGTCGACCATGGTCAGGATGTATCTGTTGCCCTTGGAAGATGTCGGTGACAAAGGGCCGACGATGTCGATGCCCACGCGGGAAAACGGGGTCTCAATCACTGGCATGGTACCAAGTGGAGCCCGACCGACTAAATGGCGCGGAACAGTCCGCTGACATATGTCGCAGGACTTCACAACAACATATCAGGAAAGACATGTTGCCTTGTGCATCCGAAGAGAAGTGGTCCAAAATGAAGTAAGGGTCCTGTGTAGCCCGGGTGGGCATGCGAAAATAATTTGTGAAATGCTGCGATCTGCATACTGGCGACATGTCAGGCAGTTTCAGGACAGGCTCCGTGTTGTGTTTTTAACATCATCCTGCATGGCTCGCGATAAAGAAGCTCGCGTCATTGAAGCGCCTAACGGGGCAACTCACGCAGTACAGGTAGAAGAGAATCTTCAATGAATTGCTTCTACCTAGAGTATGCATGCAAATGCCGCAAGAAAGAAACAGTGTCGGCGTCAGCGTTTTGTTTACGTGTCGCCTTTTTCTTGTGGGTGTGTGTTCGTACTGATATTCCACGTGGGCAATAGGAAGGCAATGCTGTTTTATGCTCCTGTCCAACCACGAAACAGCTCTATATGCTTAGTTTGGCATCAAACGGGCAATCAAGTTTTCTTAAGCGTCGGGTCTATATTGCTGTCGTCGGAGCTTATGAAGTTCAATAGTAACCGGAAGCAGTGTCACTGTCCTTGGTGACGATTTTTATGGCAGTCCCAAACAATGCGCACGGAACAAGTTTAACAACCTGAGCACCATACTCTGTGAAGACGTCGCTTCTGCGTTACGTAGACCGCAGACAACTCAATATCATTATCAGTGCGCTACATAAATGACGAAGAACTGCTTTCGGGATTAAATATGACCCTTAAAGGGCGCTGTTGATGTCTTTTAGAACTCAGACCAGTCTCGGGATCTTAGAAAAGCACGCAAGTTCGTGTCACGTAGGAACAGTTGCGTGACCGCGTGCTCTATCCCAAAGCTCTTGCTAAGAGCCTCATACAGCCCTATAATTATTACGAAAATTCTCATGTGAGTCTTCCCGTCTGTATCGGTGCTTCTTTCGTGCTGACAGTGGTAGAACGATGGAAGCCCAAGTTCACTCAGGTCGGCAGATGATGTAATTCTGGATGATTTAGGCCGTTATCTTCAATGCTAAGAAAGTGCTCCAGCATGCGTGTCTCTGAAAGCACCAGCAGTCGTCAAGGAAATAGCGGAAGCGGGGGACCTGTTCAGCATCCCAATTTGTCACCCGTTGCGCAGTTAAAAAAGGTGCTGGAGATGTCTCACCTGGGCATGTTTTCCTAATTATTCACGTGAAGTGTAAAAAACTGCGATGAGAAGAAAGTGAGTTTTGCATCCAATAAACATGTTCTCGATGAAGCCGACTGTCGTATTCGATGTCTGAAAACATGCCAAGATTGCATGAAGAATTGAACGACATGCGAAAGAGTTTCTCGACCATATCCCACGTAATATATGCAACGCTTACTTCAACACGAAATATTACGAGGCATCTGTGATAGCTGTAAACCTCGTTTCTGAAATAACGAGCCACATCATGTCGTATTCCTTGACAACATGAGTAATTGGAACGGCATTTCCGAACACTAACGGTTGCTTTTCAATGACGGAGATCAGTACAGTTTTCTTGTCATGGATATAACCACTGGGCTATACACCAACGCATAAAGAAGGTTGCCTTTATTTCACGTACTCGAACATTGGTCTAATCGTGCGTGGCTGATCCCAAACTACATACCAGCCACCTTTCTGCCCCGGTTTTCAATCCTATTGATACCACTTCACAAACATGGACGCACGCTAGGAGTGAATTAGTGGCACAGGCTAGTACAGTAACGAGAAGAGGGACTGGCAACCTTGTGGAAGTACTAGCAAAGCTAATATCTAGGTGAAATGGCGAAGCGCACGTAACAAAGCGGCGTGATCAGCTAGCGTGGCGTGCCCAACCTACTGTAGTAAATTTAGTTCTCATAAGTGGGAAACAGCATCTAAGCAACTTGGGTGATTTCAACAATAATATACCTACGCAATGTATGTGATGAATCGGCCCGCTCCGGCTTTTATTGAGTTGCCAGGCGCATCCGAATTTGGACGCCCTGCTTAGCTGCTCCCATAATCAGAACTTAACTAACGTGATCTGCTGGGTGCGAGATGATGAAACTTTGTTTTTATTGACCTGCAAGACTTTCTTCGTTATCTTCGTTTTTGGTCATCTCAAGCTGGTGCTCGAGAAATGGCACCAAGCCATTTTTTTTCAGTTCCATTTTTCCAATATATATATAAAAAACATGTACCTTGCTGGCATGCCGTCTCATTTTGCACGAGACAGTGTTGTAGTCTGCGGACCTCGATGCCGACTACATTTCTTCTGGTAGAATATAGTATAGGGCTAGTTGGCACGGATCCTTAATTACACTTCAGCGCATGAAAGTGGCACATGGAAACAGACTAGAAAATTATGTCCTTAAGTATGAAAAATATAACGTTACCATTATACTACTACAATTATCAGATCACTTACCGAAACAAGCCCAAGTTGGCTCTGTTGTACTATTATCCCTTCATTTTGCATGTTATTTACAATACTGCATTATAATTCTGCACATGTTCTAACGCCCACCATTGCCAATATTATAGTGGTGACAGAATGTTTAGCAATGCCTAAACTTTAGAGTGCTGAATTATTCTGTAGTGTGTTCACGATTGGTGTCCTGTTCACCTAATTTGTAGGAATGAAAGGTATTTATACCACAAATGTGCTAAGAGAGAAAATATGACAATAGCAATGGAAAAATAACGACCAGCGGACATATATGCAGAAAGATCGATACATTTATGGAAAAAGCGAGCGTTTCATTGCCCATATACCGGAGGTGTTCGCTATACAAAGTCATAGCAGCACGATTTCTCTTGATTACAGGCTTGGCACTGAGACAATGGCAAAAGTGTAAGTAAGAAAATAACAGTTTTTTTTACAATTTTCCGGGCAAAGCAATCATTAGAATGCAAAAGAAACGTTGGCAATTTCTTTTTCGGGCTGCGTTGTAGCGATGATGATGATACCTGATGAGATATCATCACTTTCTTGCTAAGGGAGGGGCTGCGTACTTGGTGGTGATCGAGTTCCTGGCAGCTGTAGTACAAGCAAAGCGGCTGAGGCACGTGTAATTCAGGAAGCTAGGGTGATCAGGTGAAGACTCGGTCACCACTTTGGGGAAATAGGTAAGCAGACGTCAATGTCAAGAGTCTACAAATGCAATAATCCAGAAGTCCTTTTTTTTAGACGCAAACACGAACAGCCACCTCCATATTGTGGTTGGCATGACATTGCCGTCTTCCCCGTGTTTCGATTCTTGTGGCACGTCCTAGAACGCTACGAGAGAATGCAAATAAACTGAATTTCAGAACGACCGAAAGCTGCACGTATGGTAGATAGCGTGATTACAGATCCGTGTAACTTCGCATTTCTCTTCGGTCTGTAAAATTTAACAGCCAGTTCTATTACGCAGGTTCTTGCAGTGTGTCCGCACCTTGACAAGGCTTTCTTAGTGATGCCTTTCTATTTACCTCATTTTACAGGGAAGATGAAATTTTCTTTCAAGTAAAACAGAATCATGGGACTACAATTTCTCTGAAGCCTCCTGAGCGAGGTAGGTGTACAAGTATTGTACAATACTATGAATTTAGGTCGTGTGTCTTTTTTTTTTTTGTTCACTGCGTATCCGTTTGCGGTTCCATTGGTATGGCATGCTTCGTTGAGAGAATGTGGTACTTCCGCATACATGCTACGTTTTTTCACGCACTCCACAGTTCTAGTTAATAGTGTAGGTGTTCTGTCTATTGACTTACAGGCTGATGCTTTGATTCCTGGGTATTCTCAATATATTTGAGTGAAGGTGGCTTTAAAATTCTCTATTTCTAGATTCTAGTCACACATTCTTGCAATACAGGCTACCAACATGTCAAACGCAATGAGGCGCAAAAAGTGGTGTGACAATGCATTTTACCACTTCAGTCGGCACGCATCCCACTTACCCGTACTCAATCGCAGAGTTATTTGTAATTATTTTGGCTGTCTGCGACTTTCTTAAGTTAGTCGCTTTGTAGCTTTCGACCGTCAGTAGACCTGAGCTCAGCAGTTGACGAGAGGAAAATGGCAACTTGGGCGAGTTGCCTGTTATTTTGAATTATGACGAGAGGAGCGCACCTTGTCTTATGTGTTTACTTGCGGGAGTTGAAAAGCCCGGTTCGCACAGGTGTTCATTGTCAATCTCTCTCCAACGTTACCCGCACCTCCTTCCAAAAGCTCCAAATATTCGCCTTCAAGTTGTCACGCAGTTTCACCCTGCCATGAGCAAACAAGTATGAGGAAAACTGTGCGAAAAACGTAAACAGATAGAGTGTGTTAGTTTCTCCCTGTGTCCACGTTTCCCTCATAATGGATTACCGACTCGCCAACAGTCTGTTCTTAGCGAACATTTTTTATTACTTTCTTCATCTTACGCTAGAATTTTACGTTGCATTCAAGCTATGCTTCAAAGAGGCAGACAGTTGACCTGAACAAAATGCAGCTCATGGGCAGGCAAACAAAAACACCACAATTTTATTTATTTTTTTCTCTCTCGACATTCGCTAAGGCGAGGCAGCAAGAGTTCCGTTCGGGTCCACGAATTCCAAGTAGAACCGAAGTTTCCTTGTGGCAAATTGCGCCACGTGTATCCTCAGTCACCTAGGTGCCAAATAAAGTATGCTTCCTGGTTAACTAGTTAATGTTCCGGCTATCACGATGATTATAAAGTCTAACGAAACTATTTTTCAGGGGTTTCAGTGATTGTAATCGGTAAGTTAGATAAGTGACATTCAGTTTAGCAGGAGAGCAACGCAGTACCATGGCGCCACAATCGGCTCTTCTGGCGAGATTTTTGCGCCAGTGCTGCCTCCCGAAATATACCGTTGTGTTAAAACCAGGCTCAGTTAGTCGAAGGTGCAACTCATACACTTATTCCCCCTGCATTTCTTTATATACAACATTTTTAGTTATGACGACATATATGCTACGTCTAACTGAAAGCGGTAAATTTGGTTTTGACGAAATTTACCACGTTAAAATCTCATGAATGCTCGTTCTGTCCGCAAACAGTGCAGTGCGGTTCACCAGGGTATACTGCTATAAGCCTTGCACTTTGGCCGTAAAATTGATTGCGTTCGCACAAAAAGTCCGTCGCAATATATTCAAACATAAAGCTCGAAGCTTACTGTCTTCGTTACGCCGTGTCGCCACCGTGCTGCTTCAGGAATGGATACTAAGAGCTAATTTTTTCACCTGTGTAACAGCTAACGCAGTACCACGCGAATCCTTTCGTGTCAGAGCACCACCAATGGTTGCATATCGTTAAATCTACATTCTCTGCTTGCATTTTTATACAACGCGCGGAAGCAACGGCCGGCAAGTAATTATTCCCCGCACTCTAGTCTGTCACTATGTTACGTTTCATGAGGCGTGGCCAAGCTGAAAACGACCACAATGCAATCAGTACCCGTAGCGGCACACTCGCCACGGGTGTTTGCTGCCGTCTTCATTTTCCATGCGAAGCCCAAATCGACAACATTGTTCCGCGCATACCAGGTTCTGCGCGCGAGTAACAGCCTGCGGGCGCTGGTGACGAACGCAGCTGAGGCAGAGGCGAAACGACCCGGTCATCTGCGTCGCACGGAGTGCACTTGTATTAACATCACCGCGCGTGCTAGGCCTGCCGTCGATTGTTCCTCAAGCAGAGGAAGCCCCCCGCCCGTCTTTGGCTGGGCGAAGGAGCATGAGACGATGACGAGGGAGGCGTGCGGCTGCGTCACTCGAGCAGCAACTGCGAATTTTAACCATAAGCGCGCGGTCGCGAGCACTCGTGCGTACTAATCTCGGCAAGTCATGAAACGACTGTAATACCATACCACGTGATGTGATATCACCACTTCGCGTTGAGACGGCAGACGAAAACAAAATACTGCTTTTCTCCCGGGAGCGGCGGTATTCCCTTACAGCCGCATTTTTCAGAATTACGCGATATTCCATCCTGAGTTGCTATTTCAATCATTGCTTCGCCCTTTCGGCGAAGCTGTGATTTTCTTATAAATTAAAGGGACTGCATTAACTCACCCACCCACTCTGTAATATACCTCCCTCCCGTGGCTCTTCCGCGCCATGTCACTGCCGATGCATTGAACGTGACGTCGTTCATGAGCCGCCACCGGAGGTAGAAGCACCAGCGCGCCGCCGCCGGCAATTTCTGTCCGGCGCACAGGTGTACTTTAACATAAACCAATTTCCGCCCCATTCTGCAGTGTACATCAGAGTAAACATGCAGTGCTAGCCATCAGTTACTTTTCAGCTTGGACAGAATGAAGATTATCCCAGTTTGCTTTCAAAGTTCACTATCTACTACTGTTCAGAAATGCTGGAGGGCATCGCACTTGTTTTATTCCAGGAAAACTTGGGTTTCCTTCCGGGCTAACTAAGCTATTTCTAAGTTATGTTAGCGATGGAGCAGGAAGAAACAATTGAGTACTGAGTAACTTCGTCAATCTTTTTTCCCTCCTGCGCAATGAAATGTTGTGAACCCTAATTAGCAAACGCCATTCATACCTGCGAAGATCTTGCTGTCTCAGATACATTCACGAGGTATTCTGATACGAAGTATAATCAGTCGATTGCTTTCTCATAGTTGTCCTTATTTGGTGTTCTCATGTAACGAAATGATGGAGCTTTCATGTCACAGTTCACTTGAAGCTGATGGTTATTTATTTACTTCGTTTTTGTTTCAGCAAATGTTGTACCATATGACAAAGACCCACCATTTAATCTACCACGCCAATACGAGGTTCTTGAAGTTAAAGGTAGTTGTTTGGTTGTTGCCTTTGGACCAAAAACAAACGGTGAGAACGTCTCGAATTCCCGCAATTCAAGCTGTCCCGCGCAGCCTCAACGATAAGAATTGTTAAAATTGCGTTGAGTTGAGAAAAGTTTGTGCTGGTACCACCTTTACGTCCAGACGGCGCCGTGGCGTTATTTATAGCACTTGATGTAATGCGACGCTCGCGCTTATGAAAAAGCACTGAGAGCTGGGCCACTTGGTAAGGGTTCATGACTATCAAACGGTGCAACGAAGGGATGATAATCGCCCTCGATGAAGAATGCACTCGTGTAGATACATACCATTAAAAACCACAAAGAAAACTGCAGATACCAAATTTCGTCATCCGAATACACAATTCTTTTTGTTCCCTTTGTGTGTTTTATTCTATGGGTGACCACGTGTGAGTATAAATGTGTGTGTCCAGGTGAATAAGTTGAGAGCCCGGCTCCTGTCTTCGTGTCTTCCTCATCATGTGTGATTATCGTCCCCTCGTTGCACCGTTTCATAATCATGAATATGATAAAGCCTACCGCAAAGCTCCGAGGCTCATCCGGCTTCAGCGACACGACGCCTAAGTTCCCGCCACCGCCGGTGCCCGTCGCGGATATCGCGCACACTTGAAAAAAAAAAGCCGGGCTTTGGGATTTAACAGAAAGTTTAAGCATACTTCAATGCATGCTTTGAGAGAAATCCTGTCGCAACGGTTACTATCGCAAGGACATCAACACTAATTTCGACTTGAAATTCAGCACGCAAAAAGAGAGCGTTTATGAAGGTCCCCCTATCACGGAATTTTCAACACCATGCGAACGACACGTCCAAGTAGGCTCTCGCTTTCACATTCTTGAAGCGTTCTAAGCATTTGTGGAATCATTTTTCATCCACTGAGCACGTATTTCTCGCTGTTCGTACAGTATACGTTTTGCAGTAACCGAACCTAAGCCTGTGCTGGCAGCTTTATTAGGGGCGAAGCACCTTAAGACCTCACAATGTCCGTCTGTCGGCCGTTGTCTACAGAACCGACACCGAAACTGAACACCTGCACAACGAAAAACGAACTGTGCAAAAAAATCAACTTTATGTGTACATCAATCAATTATATCACAGCACAATACATGATCACCTGCACTGTCCGTCTGTCCCTCCGTCCGTGCATCTCTCCATCCGTCCGTCCGTCCGTCCGTCCGTCCGTCCTTCCTTGCATCCGTTCCTGCTGCGTGCGTCCGTCCATCTGGCCGTCTGTCCGTACTTGCACCTGTCCGTCCGTTCATCCGTCCGTGCGTCCGAATAAGACTTTATGAGCAACAACAATAAATACATAATCGTTTAATAATGAGAACTAACAGACAATGACGCCAAGGAATGTATAGGGGGTGCTATTTAGAAGTATTTGTAATGTAAATGTGAAGAAAGAAAAAGTGGTCGAAAAGATAACTTGCCACCGGCAGGGACCGAACCTGCGACCTTCGAATAACGTGTGCGATGCTCTACCACTGAGATACGGTACCGGTCATCCTTCCGTCCACTCTATACGGTATATATGTGTATTGAAACGTGGGAGCGTCAGTCAGCGCCGCCTGAACACCTGCACAACGCTGACTGACGCTCCCACGTTTCAATACACATATATACCGTATAGAGTGGACGGAAGGATGACCGGTACCGTATCTCAGTGGTAGAGCATCGCACACGTTATTCGAAGGTCGCAGGTTCGGTCCCTGCCGGTGGCAAGTTATCTTTTCGACCACTTTTCTTTCTTCACATTTACATTACAATTACATCTAAATAGCATCCCCTATACTTTGCTTGGCATCATTTTCTGCTAGTTCTCATTAATACTGTGTTTAACAAAGCAAACGAGCCCTTAAATCTACACTTCTTATAATCGCTAATAGTCATTTCACTGATAATTCATGATACGATGCATTGTGCTTCGCTCCATTGTCAGCATTCGCTTCGTGGATAAGCAGTTGATTTTTTTAGTTCATCGTTCACTGTTTCGCACCGCGATGTTGCTTATTTTATCACAGCATTTGGCAACACACATCAAATCTCTACAATATTTCTTGATAATATTAATCGCCGGGTTTAACGTCCAAAAACCACGATATCATTATGAGAAAAGCCGTAGTGGAAAGCTTCAGAAATTTCGAATGGGTTCTTTTACGTGCACCTAAATGTAAGTACACGGGCCTCAACCGCTTTCGCCTCCACCGACAATGTGGCCGCCGCAGCCGGGGTTTGATCCCGCAACCTGCGGATCAGCAGACGTGCACCATAAGTGCTACACCACCAAGGTGGGTTCTCTGATATATATTGAATAGCGATTAAGTATGCTCGAATTTTAATGTATGTTGTAGGTTTGTACTTGTTTTTGCGTTTTGCTTTATGGGCAATGTGATTTCTTTTCAGGAAAGCAGCATTGCATGGTGTGGGGAATATTTAATGGCAAAAATATATCAGAGAGTGAATGTTACGACGTTCCATCGTCGTGTACAGATATGTACGACGTTTGGGAACAACCTACAAGTGATCCCTGCGCAGCATTTGACGTGGACGAAAAACGGAGGATAAAGAAAGCGCAGAGAGCTGAAGGTAGTATAATAGATTGAGAAGAGCATGACAATCATGACAATCGGTAAAGATTGCACTATATATATATATATATATATATATATATAAACTTCGATGGTATATAGTAACGTATGGAAATAAATGTTTTGGTTTGCGATTTATTACTCATTTATCGTCTGTGGATTAACACGACATTGCTAGGCACGTTTAGTTGTAATCGTGAGGTGATTATCTGCTCAATTTGTAGACGTACATAAACATGAGACTGGAGGTCGCCTATGAGATTAATGCCATGTAGTTTGACATTGTGGAAGGGGTAATTATGAACATCATTCTTGATTTCTTACTGTGACTTTTATGGGCTCAGTGCATAGCAAGGAGAAGCTGTAAAATAGTGCATGGAATTTCGATTTTGCCTGTCGTGCGTAAAAAGCAGTGGCGTAGCCAGGGGTGGCACACCGGGCGTGTCCCCCACTCCCCCCAAAATAATTTTCGACACAAAATGGCACTCGAGCACACTTATCTGCGCTGACACCATGATAAATCAGCCCCCCCCCCCCCCCCCCTTCATCCCGCCCCCCTTCTACCTTTCAAAAAATTCTGCCTACGCCACTGGTATAAGAATGTCCATTATGCCGGCCCTACAGAATTGCAGAAGATTATACAGTCATTGTTATTGCAGTTATGTAGCACAGGTGCGATCACTGTACCAGTGATAATGGGTTGTGTGGTGTTGCGAATTCAGGTAGGTATGAATCTGTGGTCATGAAGAACATTGTGGGCCTCAAAGCAGGCACGTACCTGGATATATATATGGGGCTTCAGCACCCCCGAAATTGTTTCTTACTGTGATGTATCACCGACCAAAAGAGCTACCTGTGCCGGAAATCATCTTTGATTATTTTCAAGAATTTCTTTTTCGCACTGAAAAAAGAAAAAAAAGCACTTAGGTGTAACCATTGCTGACACCTGCTCCTCAATCATCATTCTCCAACACCAGCTCCTCCAACATAATTCACTTCGTGGATATGGTGTTTTTTTATGGACAGGGTAGAACTGCACACCTATATTTGCGGCACCGTGCGAAGGCTTCTTATTGAAGCTCTTGCGGTTAGGTGGCTAGCTTGTCACCCGCTACCGTGTCATCAGAATGGGCAGCGGCTTTCATCAAACACAAAAAATGACTAGCAAGAACCACTGTGAGCGAAGTGTATAACGAGCTGTCCGGTTAAGCAGCTGAAACAAACCCTAAGACGTTCTTCCGGAAGTAAACTAACGTATTTCGAGCAGGAAGTGTGAATCTTTTGAGATACTATGAAACGTTTGACTGAACTCAAATGAAATTGGTCACATTTAAGCAATCTTGAAGGAGACTTTTTCGAGCATAGGCGTTCGCTACTACATTATGAGGGTCTAGAACAAGTTTCTGAAAGTATCGAAGTATCTATAGATACATTTGGCAAGTATCGTATCGGATACAGTTTTTGAGGTAGTATCTTGTATCTGTATCTCCAATACTTCGTGCCTCAGTATCTTGTGTCGTATCGCGATACAACTTAAAGATATCTTTGCCCAGCCCTGGTGGGATACGAGAAAATACAGCATGTTGTTCGTGCTATAACTTAGTATCAAATTCTGCTAGACTTCACCACCTTAACAATCGGCCTCTAATTTCAATTCGAAGTGTTTCCCCGTTAAAAAAAGTCGTTAAAAAAGGCCAAATTCAAGTCATGAACGTCGGTAAAGAATAAAAAAGTCACATGGTTCGTTATCAGGAATGACACCAACAAAGAATAAGTCAAGGTAAGCAAAATGTACATTATTTGTTTTTATGTTTTACTGTGGCATGGCGATTTTGACCTGCACTGAAATGAGTTATAGTGCACGAAAGATCACTCTTACCCTAGTTCAGATATGAGCGCACAACCTTCATAACTTGATGACTACCTTGGGTTGAAATCCCATTCACGGAAAGCGCGACTTTCTTCAGCTATCAAGATCAGGCGAATGCTGCCGCCGTGTGCACACCTAAACATAAATCGACCTCCGAAAAAATCAAACAAGACACCCTTACTAAGAACCAAAAGGCAAAAGTGTTCCTTGATGCAGTTTGCAGACGGCAAGGAATGATCATGCACCGCGAGTAATGAATTTCTCGAGAGGAACAGCTGGCTCCATCTTCACGTTTCACTTGGTAACCTTGAGGAAGAAAGGGGAACGGCGAAGAGCGAAACATTCGACAAAAGTAGGAGAGCGTCGCAGTTTCCGCGAATCTCCGATGTGAGGCGTTACGCGTCCATAACCGCCGTTACATTTTTTTATGCTCTCTATCTTCCACCTCGCTCTTCACTGCAATCCTTTCTCTTAAACACACCCAAATAGACGCAATTTCGCTGCACTGTCTCGCACCTGTCTATAGATGTGCTGAGATTTACTATTAGCCGTCTGCCACTTCCTATATCTTGTTCATGTGATTCTGGCCACGTCGACTGCATTCTTGTACGCTTGCGTAGACGGCCACGCAGTTTCACGTTTTGCCAGCGATTCCCGGAAACGCATGGCGATTCATTGAACAGTTCTGCCACCTCAATGACTACGCTTTCGATACATTTCCTCTTTTCTGTTGGCACCACTCGACAGTCATGACATTGCCATTGTTGCTACAGCTCGTGCGCCTGCATTACAGCAAGCTGTTTTGCTGAAGGGTGAAATTTCTTACATAGTAATATCTGGAATTTAACGCCGCAAAACCAGCATATGATTATGAGAGACGCCATATTGAACGACTAAGGAAATTAGCGTGCAATAAAATCGCACAACACACGGGCCTCTAGCATTTATTCTCCATCGAAATGCGACTACTACGGCCGGGGTCGAAACCACTGCCTTCGGGACAGCAGCAGAGAACCATAACCACTGCTAGCTCCACAGTGGAAGAAAGGGTGTAATTCTGGGCATATATTCACATAGAAGCTCTTTTATCTATGTAATCGGTTACTACAAAATCGCTATGACCACTGATTCAGCAGCAGTATTTCTGTCCCTGCTCACATGTGAGCCACCAAAAGCAAGAGAAAAAGAACAAAGCAACAGCATTATTAAAAAATCACAGCATATCAATGGAGTGAATGACGATGAGTGGGCGAAGCTCCGGAGGTTCATCGGTGAACCGTGAATCTTCCGTGAATTCTGCCCAGTACATCATCAACGACGTGAGATCTGGCGCGTTTATACTAAAGGGTCCATGAGAGTCATGGCGACTTGCAGCTCACTTAAATTTTACATGCACGCTGTGAATTTTTATTGTTTAATCACGCACAGGAGAAATATCACACAGGCAATACCTTGGAGGTCAAAATCCAGTGCCTATATATACGGGGTGGTCAGTGAACGGTTGTGCAGCGCGAGCCGTCGGTTTTTTTCAATCAAGAAACTCGCTGGCAGACGCTGCCTGCGTCGGCGTCGCGAGGCGAGAGAGGGGGGGGGGGGCGTAGGAGAGGAGAGAGGGGGAAGCGTAGGAGAGGGAGAGGGCGAGGGAGGAGGGGGGCAGAGCGGTGAGTATATCTACCGCGGTGAGCACGTCCACCGCGGGAGTACACACTCCGCCATCTAGCGGTTTCCTATCACACTAGAGCACACATCTGCAACGCAGCGAGCGCCTCAGCGCCATCTAGGGACCTTTCTGAGAACTAGAGGTGGCTACGACAGCGCCATCTAGTGAACACTCCAAGAACTAGAGGTGGCTACCTACTACTACTACTACTACATACTGCAGAGGAGGGACAGACCCACACCCTAAGGAGCTTCGCCCCTAAAAAGAATACTTTCCACGCTCTTTGAGAAGTGACTTTGTGCCGATATTATTCTGTTTAAATGTTTCGAGGCGTACTCACCTTGCCCTCTTTCCTATGAAGCTAGCAGGTAATTCGATCGCTTCTTTCCTATGAAAAAGGTGTTACCCGTTTGCAGCTTTGGTGCCCCGAGCTCCAAAGCTGCGATTCCTGCTTGGGCCACATGATATGGCCACGTATCTATGATTACATTCATAATGACACAAGTCATATTTTTAATTAGCGTTTTGTCACTGTAGCCGATGATTTAAAATTAACTATTTAGTACTACGTGTGGTTAAACGTCCCAAAAGCGCGATATAAATATGAGGCACGCTGTTAGAGAGGGCTCCGGAAATTTCGACCATCTGGTGTCCTTTGATGTGCACTGACATTGCACATTAAACAGCCTTCTAACATTTCGCCTCCTTCAAAACGCGAACGCAGCGGCTGAGATCGAACCCACGACCTTTAGGGTCAGTAGCCCAGTACAGCACCCGCTACGCCACCACAGCGGACGAAAATGACGATTCTCTCACCGCCCTTTGAAAAATATAGAAAAAAAAGACGAAGCGGAAATACTTAACCCAGAATAACACCCCCTTTTAAGCGTCATGAGTAGCATCAATTTTCACTAATTATGTTCTCTTGCACGGTGATTCAGAGTCGTTAATTTGCGCTGATGAAGAGTACCCGCTAATTAGTTCCGGCTCTGTTGCCGGCCACTGGTATGTGAGACTACAACTGAGGTTGTTTGACCTTCACGGCGACAGCCTCGATCAGAAAACATTGTGCCCAGGAACGCCAGCTCCTCAACGGCCATTGAAAAACGGTGCCTCCTAAATAAAAATGTATGCCCAGATTTTTATGTTCATCTAACAATAAAAATTGGCCGCGTATCTGCGTGCTTCGCTGCAAATGTCGTCGAAAGACGATAGTCTTGTGGCGGCCGTACTCCTATGTTTTTCCTTGCCTCAGACAGCGCCTAGTCTACGTTGAATTGGCCGCATCTGGCTGGCATTGATAAAATAGAGGCAGCGCTGCGCGAGATATGGACGCCATCGAAAAATTACACCATCTCCCGCTAAAGGGAACCATGTGTAGATGTGACGCAGCGGGCGCTAACGCTTACATTGGCGGTGGCGTTGACGCTGGTGCTCATCGCAGCGTTGCACAGGAGAGAAAACTGGGGGAGGCGCAAAGCACGCAGTGATGGAGCGGTGTTTCCAACTGGAACGTGCCAATCGCTGCTAATGGGCAATGAGAGACAGAACACTCCGACTGGACACAAAGACCCGCAGTTCGCTTTTAGTTAACGCGCAGGCTGCGAATTTTTATTGTTCAACAACGCACAGGAGAAATCTCCGACCGGCACCACCTTGGAGGTCAAGATCCATTGCCATGTATACGGGGTGGCCAGTGAACGGTTGTGCAGCGCGAGCAGTCTGTTTTTAAATGCGAAGCATTTCTTAGCGAACTTCGGGGACTTTGAGCGTATCTATCTATCTATCTATCTATCTATCTATCTATCTATCTATCTATCTATCTATCTATCTATCTATCTATCTATCTATCTATCTATCTATCTATCTATCTATCTAGCCGCCTACGACTTTGTGCTCTCCTGGCCGTATCATTAATGGGATTTATACCAAATTTGGTATGGCATAACATGACCTTATGGCGAACATAAATGGCTGGTCATATTATGAAAATCATGACTAACTTGTCATGAAAAGTATGATTTACATGCCACGCTCATGGCGCGCTCGCGGCCGTTTCGTTAGCTTGATATACACCAAACTTGGGATTGAGTGACATGACTGTAAACAAACATAAGTGGCAGGTGGTAACATGAAAATATTGGCATGCATGTCATCTACAACGCCATTTACATGCCACGCTCATGGTGCGCTTGCGTCCAGTTCGCTAGCTTGCTACACACCTAAATTGGTATTGCGTGACGTGACTGTATGACGAACATTAATGACAGGTCCTAACATGTAAAACATGACATGCAAATTATGTAAAGCATGACTTGCTGCTTCCTGGCTGCTTCGCATTACATCGATTCCCACAGTGCGTGGGATCTGCCGACTTTTTCAACCAAGAAACTCGCTAGCAGACGCTGCCTGCGTCGGCGTCGCGAGGCGAGAGAGGGGGTAGTGTAGGAGAGGAGAAAGAGGGGGGACGCGCATGCGCAGTGGGAGTGTGGACGGCGCGGGCAGGGATGCCTAGAGGAGAGAGGGGGGGAACGTAGGAGGGGGAGAGAGGAGGGGAGGCGCATGCGCAGTGAGGGTGTGGTTGCCGCGGGGAGGGATGCCTAGAGGAGAGAGAGGGGGAGAGGATGTTTTTTTAAAGGTTTGCGCATGCGCAGTAAGGGTGGTCACGCCGCACACCACCACCACCAGCGGATTAAGCTTCGCCATAAGATGCTTCACATCTAAAACATCAGCTTATGCTGAACCAAGGGCTGCTGCCAGCGGCTGGACTTCATTGTCGGCAAAGCGCTTTTTCGTGCAAAGCGTCGCATTTTCAGCACAGCCTAAAATACACTAGAGTCTTTAGAATTACGTATCTGTGTATTTTCTAATAAAAGAACACACGACCTAATACTTACATATAATGTTGCGCCTCAGGTATGCGTAGTATTTGCTTTTTTGATCGAATATGTTCACAGGTATGAAGAAAAACACCAGTTCAAAATGGCTGGGCGTTCAGAAATTAGTTAAACTTTGGCCGAGTAGCTGAATCGGGTAACGGACAGATAGACAGACGGACAGCCAGACCAAAATTTTTGCGTTTAAGTATCCCAAGAAAGACTATCGTCTTTAAAACACTGCTGATGGAAATCGCAATGGTCAAGGCTATCCAAGTGAACACCTACGATGAACAGTGATGTCTCATTTGAGTGAACTCCGAGCGACCTCAAAGAATAGGTCACTTAAGTGAAAGTTCACTAAATTGAATATTCACTAGAATACGGAAGAGATTTGGGCACAGCAGATATGAAGAAAACGTGTGAAATGCAATTGATTTTGAAAATAATTTTGTAAATTTCATTTGGACCTGCACCCTAAGAACGCAAGAATAGACAAAACAGTCCAGAGAGTATGTTTCTCTGCTCTGCCTCGGGCACAGCTTACTGCTGTGACACGAAGTTTCACAACTCTTCTAATATAACCTGCAGCCTCGGCTGGAGATACAGATTTCGGAACCTGCTTGAGCCATTAAAAGTTCTTCGTCGCAGTCTTATTCTTTCGGTTCCGGAGGAGCACTGGCAATGATTTCAAAATCTAATAGTTCTGCGCACCTTCTGAAGTACTCGTGGCTTGTTTGCGTCTACCGCACGGTGGCTTAGACCTAGACGGTGCTGCATGCACAAGCAGTGTGGTACCATCGCTGATGGATGGGTGATTTGGGGGCGGCACGCAACGGCTACGCCGGCAGTGCAAAAAGCAGAACTTCGTTGAATTGATCTCAAAAATGACCCCGGGTCCGTAGATAAAGTTTGTTCAACTGAAATATTCACTATTCAGAAATTTGTTTAACTGATAGATTTTTGCATAGAATGCATAAGAAAACCACCGGGGATTTTATAAGTTTGTTATACTGAAATAGTCGTTAAACCGACGTTCGTATAAGCGATCGTTCACTGTATTTGGAAAAAAAAAAGATAACAACATTCTTTGTTAGAGCGTGATGCATTGCAAAAACGCAATGCTTGCAAAAATAACAATAGAAAAAGTTTAATGCCCCTAAATAGAAGAAGCTTGAAACCACGAAGTTTCGATGGCATAAAGGCACGAAAAAAACAAGTGCGTAACGTATAGGCTTCCTGATTGCGGAACTTCAGAACAAAGTGGTAGAAATTGGGCATCTTTGCTTACGACAACCAATTCTGTTAGGCATCGGTGGCAATAATGGCGTTCTTCCGTGATTGCTTCCTAACGTTACACAGCAAGCGCGACAACCGGCCTTTCCCATGCATCCGTGTGAACCAATTTCTAAAGAACGGATTGAGTGTAGTCTCCTGTGTAAACATTGCAGGGCTGTTGGTGAGGTCATTCTTGGTGGCTGCTCCCAAAGTCGCAAATATAACTGCCATGATAGCATAGTACGTGAATATTGTCGCTGCGGTAAGCTCGAGGACATGGTTTTGAATGGCGGTCACGGCAGCCGCGTTTCGACGTAGCCAAAGCGAAACCCGTGTACGTAAGAGTTAGGTGCATGTTAAAAAAAAGCCATGTTGGGAATGTTAGGGTCAAGTGACCTGTCTGCCCCTTTCCCATGGCGTGCCTCAAGCCATGTCGGGCGTTTGACATGTTGGCAGTGAAATCTCAGAAATTGATTGATTCATTAAGCTGGCTAACGTGCTTATCGAGTACGATGGCGCTCACATTATGAGTACGAATTTGTTGAGCCTGAGCATGATCCTCCTAGTAGGTGGGAGCGCGTACTAAGAAGGACATTAGGATCGTTCTTTGGCTGCGCTAAAATGACACACAAGTACAAAACGAGAAGACAGATGTGCGCAGTCTGTCTCGTTTTGTACTTGTGTGTCATTTTAGCGCAGCCAAAGAACGACGCCATACCAAATATCTCCCATAGAATCCTTATTAGGCATTAGGATTGCAAGTTCTCCACGTCTTGTATTCCTCTTCCGTGGACGTGCCGAGTACCTGAATCTGAATTGCCGGCAGGGTACTCCTGTCATGATTACTCCCGCTACAGGCGAGAGGCTGTGCGCAAAAATCAGATATTACCACAACGTGACACTGAGAGATAACGCATGATTTTCTCAGTATGTGCATGTATCATAATTTACACGCCAAAGAGTTGCTTTGGGAAAGTGAATTATTACTTGATTTTCCCACAAAAATCGCGACAACCTTGACATGGCTGCCGGTTACACAGTATGCTGCGATGTTGACTCACAAGCTTCGTAACACTGTCTTTCAACGTCTCGTTTATCGTCCTGGACTGAGAGGTCATACGTTTGATTCCCGGTGGCGGAACTTTTTCTGAGAGTTTTTCTCCTTCTCATCCCTTAGCGTCCATTCTATCAACTTCATAGCAGTGACGGCAATACGTCAATGAAGTATTGGTGGACCTCGGCTAAGCAAATTCACGTCCAGCGACGAAGACCGCGCGCGCACCCTCCGTTCTTCAGTGCATTGCCTCGGCTGCGCCCAATCATCATCAGAGAGTCATGGGGTTTCCTAAGAAAATGCATACTCCCGAGGAGTAATCCGCGCCTGTCGAAGCTAAACGCATCTGTCGACGGAGAGTACGAGTGACGACGGGCCTGTGCTTCACTGTGCCATGCTTTGTGCGGTTTAGTGCCAACTTCCCGCATTTGTTTTTATAAATAAAGCCCGCGAAATCTAGAAAAGTGACACGTGACTTGGCTGCAGCATACATCAGGAAGCAGCGTCCTCAAACAGGCTCACTTTGAGGAAGCAAGTCAAGCAAAATGTAAGGATTTTCTTATCTGCCAGTCAGCTGCTGAAGAAAAGCGTCGCGTTCGTAAGTCAGCCACATAACCTGAACAATGCTGCTGCCTCGTGATCGATTAGAACAATCGGCCGTGAGATACACTCTAAGAAAAAAAAGAGTCGAAAGAGGGTTACAAAACCGTTACCCCCCTTCGGGTATTCACTTGACCCCTTTTGGAAGGTAGATGCAGAGAAAGAGAGTTACCAATTCGAGAGGAGTCACAGAACTCTCGTGAAGCGCGTTTCGATTGGCTTCTGTGATGAACGCGCCGCTGTATAAGCCATACATATCGCGCGTTTGCCGTACGGCGCCGCCGAGGCGGGCCTGTCTCTCGCTCCGGCGCCGCAACGTCGCCGCCGGCGCGGTCCCGAGGCGCCTACTCCTTCATGCCTGCCTACGCCTGCTGCCTCCTCTCGTCCTCTCTCCGTCTTTAGGAATGCGGCAGAGAGAACCGCGTTGGTTGCGCTGGTCACGCTGGTCGCGCGACCGGCGCCCGGCGCGACTTGTAGTTTTGAGTGCGAGCGAACATGCGGATCTGCGGTGGCGGTCACGCCAGGCTCCGTGCTCGAAGTGACGCTAGCGAGGAATATTCTTGGAGTTGCGGACACGGACATGCGCCTGTTAACGGTGAGTGCACTGCTTTCGTATATACTAATTACACTGCTTTAGCTGGGCGTCTGTAGCAGCTCCGCGGAAGTAGGCTGCGGGAGCAGGCTGCCAGCCATTTCCAACAGTAGCCTGCGTCCGCGGGGCTGTTCCAGTTAAAACAGTCACTTAATGCGTTGAGGCCGCTATGCGCGTTGTTGTGTAAGTGATTGCATGGCTCATAAAATGAGTGATGCAATCACTTATCGAGGCGATTACTTTCTGCTCGCACACTGTATCTGAACTGCTGAAAGTGTTTGATATCGTTTTGAGATGCGCTTTAGTCTACGTCTTAATAACATTCCATCGATACTCGAGTGTGTAGCGTGCTTCCACCCGTAAAAACGTGACAAAAGAGTCTGTGTACAGAGACGCACTGTATATAATGACGTTCGACTTTACAACAGAATCGAGTGAATATACGTGACTGTGGGAGCTATGTGCCGTAATTCTAGCATATGCCATGTCTGATGTCAACGTAGACGGTGTCCGCGCGCGTTGCTGTCGTTCGGGCGCTCGTACAACTGAGTTGTTAAGGGTCGATTACATTTGTAGAACACGCGTTCTGTCGTTCGGGCGCTCGTACAACTGAGTAGTTAAGGGTGGATTACATTTGTAGAACACGCGTTCAGTAACCGCTCACGGCGTGCCCCTCACTGCCGGAGGATGCGCTTGGTTGTGGCAATATGCCGGCGCAAAGCCGGGCTTATTCTGGAAGCACTTTTTCAAGCGACTTATCAGAAAAGGAGGGCCTTCATTCGTGCATAACCAGTGCCTATCGCGAAACGCGGTTCCCGCCTTCTATTATGTGAAAAATTGTTTTCGTTACGAAATTATTTAAAACGAAACACTCGTGTCAATGTGTGTACAGTGACGGTGTGTTGAACAAAGGGTGGTTTAAATAAAACTAATCAGTCTGTGTGTTTGTTATTCCCAGGGCAACGAAGGTGTCGCTATCGTCTGGCGCTTCACCACTAGTGATAGGAAAATCAACAGCGGCGTTCGTAATGTCAACGAGGCACTCGGCCCTACATTTCCTTTGGTTGGACAAGACGACGTAGGAAAAGAGGTGAGTGGCACCCACGCAAAGGAGCCTAAAACAATTGCCTTTGTTGTTTAAAAAAAGCTCACATCATCTTGTGCTGCAAGTTTGTCACCAATGTTTTACACGATAACGGCAAAAAACACGGTTCCTTACCATGCCTTGTTGCATTTGTTTTGTTCTGAGCCTTCATTATGTCTGTGTAAATCACTTATTGTGTAGGTATTGAAAAATCTTACTGATTCCATTTTCTCATTATGATATCACGTTCTTCTTTTCAGGTACCATTTTTCATGGCTGCTCACGCTGAAGAGGAGCGACAATATAGCAAGTCACAAGTCCGATTCCTCCAGCCTTGACGACTTTTTGATTCTTAATCATACGGAATAAATATGGAAACATGATACCGATATCTGCTGTTTATTTTGCACGACATGACACTATGCACATCAAAGTCACACATTTTGGTTGGTTATACTCATACAATCATGTAAATGAGGAATACCTCAACTGCTTCAACTTTACTAGAAATGGTGTGTTTTGAGGAGTTTTATTAAAATAATGCTAAAATTGAACTATCCTTTTCTTGCAGTCGCTGGGCACAACGGCAAGTATTAATGCAGTCGCTTAAAATGAGTACTTCACTATTTCTAGCAGTAGTCGCGCAAAAAGTAGAGCATGGGTCAATTTAGTAGCTTAAAATAGCCTTAGAGTCGCTAGACGCTTCGGTGGGTGTCAATTGACCCGCGTAGGAGCGTCACTGGCTATAGTCGTGTGACTCCCTCAGAGGTGGTAGTGTGATCGTTCGCATAAGAGTCCTCCCACTCTTCTTAAGAGGGTCCGGGGACTCCCCCTGAGCGCGCCGACTCTGACCCACCAAGAGAGTCACCGTGACTCTCCAAAGAGAGTCGTATACGTGGCAAGTCGGAACTCTCCGAAAAGAGTCAGGCATACTCTTTTTTTTTTCTTAGAGTGTAGGGATAATGATAGCGGCATAATATCGACTGCAACGAATCCCAGCAGAACTGCGACGCATGTTGGCGTTCGTCTTGTGCCCTTGCCAAAGTAAGGAACACTTTCTCTGCCGTCCGGCAAAAGGAAACGCGGTTGCTGGCAGTAAGCCTATTTCAGGGTGCTGCTTTCTTTTTGTGGGTGGGAGCGTAGTCACGTGTTATTTTTCATATTCTCCGGGCTTTCTTTATCAGATGGAAAAAACTTCTCAAGAAAGTAGTTGAATGAAGCTGCCCTCAATATCATTTGAGAGTGCCTACATATTCCTATTGATATTTTGATAGTTAGCTGAGTACTTGTCGAGTTGGAAACGTAAGTATGACTAATTAACGAACACCATTAAAGAAAATAGTGCAGAAGATACTACAGTGTACGCGGAACAATATTTATGAGGTTTGCTTCGTGTAAAGCTGTTCTTGTCTCTTAAATCATTCTGCGTGATAGTTCGAACACCTTGTATCAGGCCTTATGTGAGTTCGCGGCTTTTCCATTGTATTTACGCATGTTATGTTCTCACATGGTTTTGTCTTCGCGTCTTAGTCCATGAATTTGCAAAAGTTCATGTGCTTGTGGCTTTAGCTTGTCCAACTAGGTTGTTTTGTATGCTTTAACTTTCCGCAGCGATTTAAACTATTAGAGAAACCATGTTGTAGTGCTCCACATACTTTTGAGCACATAGGGTTTTTTTTTAACCTGCACAGAAATCACATAGTAGACGGGAGTGTGGCATTTCGTCTTTAATTTATGTAACCACCGTGGTCAAAATGATACCCCCCGACGTCTCGGTAGGCAGCTAACTACCACAATCACAGGGCCACGCTGGCGGTATACTGCTTTGCCAACTTTCGCGAAAGCTAAATGCTATGATAAATGCCTATATGCAATGCTCATGGCGCGGTACGCAATCCACACACAAAAACACACATATATACTGCAAGGCGACACTTGTGGGATTGTAAAAGGACGAGCTAATGGCGACTGCTCAGCTTACGCAAACTTAAATTGCGCATTCAACTCGCTGCCGCTGTCGAAAACAGCAGATTAATATAGTAAGCAGACTGCTTAGAAGTTCAGAAGCTTGAATATTAGCGGGGTCAATACACCTTAGCGCATGAATCTGCTGCACACAATCTATATGTCTAAACAACCATAGCCAACGCCGAAAAAAAAGCAGTAATGTCAGTTAAGAAGGCACACTATGAGCCATAGAGAAGAAGAAAATTAATGAATACATTGCTTTGACGTTGCTCTAGCGCCCTTCGTAGCGCTGCTCTTCTATCGAAGTAACAGATGGGGCTTGTCGTAGTTTGATAAACGACGAAAGGCTGCACTTGAACATCCGAGGACGCGTATTTTATGCATGTTCTTGTTTATGCAGGTCTTCTTTTTGCAGGTCACTGTACAAACAGGGCGCACTTGTACTGGTTCTGCATAAGAGACGGCGCCGCCTTTTTTTTTTAGGTAACCCGCATCGCAAGAAAGCAAGAACACTGTAGAGTGATGCTTTAGAGCAAGGTTACAGACCGAGTGGCTCGTCTTTCTAGTGATCGAATAGGTAAAAAGTAGTGAACGAATGATGACAGTAGCAAGTATTTTGACCGCGCTTGTTCACCGGAACGATGACGCCTTCAACGAGAAATGGCCTCAACACGCAACCCACACAATCGGTCTATGGATCCCAAGCATTCTCGCCTATAACTGAGGCTTTCTTGGTGAAGGTCCTTGGGTAGTTTAGTCGGTTCCTTTTATTTCCCAAGCCTTCAGCAACACGTTTGTCTCTGGAAGCCGTTTACAAAAACAAATGCGACCTTTTGAGGCCGTGCCTAGCCTCGCATTTTGCAATCCAAGGTTCGCCACTCCCGCAATGAGAGCCACGTGGTAAAGATAAAAGCCAAAATTGAAGTTCTTGGCGCAACCATAACGATTCTAAAACAAAGGCAACCAGTCGATTGCGATGGTGTTGTAGTTGCATCCGGCGTTTTTTTTCTTGTAGTTTTTTTTTGCGTCATGAAAGGAATATCACTAACAATTAGGCAGTACTCTCGACTCATTTCTTTTCCGGCTTTCGTCCTTGTTAAGATTCCTTCTTTTTTCAACTGCCTCTAATACGGCATGTACAGCATACCCAGGAATACCGATTCATCTACAGACGCCTCATGGCGAGATCTTTATAATAATTATTAACAGCGCGAAAAAACGAGACACAAAAGGAGGAGAACTACACAGGACAAGCGCTTTGTTTACAGCTAAAATGCCATGGGCAATTCAGCTGGCAATCTAACAGCTGTGCGGGCAGTGATGATAAAAAAAGAATCTGGCTTAGTTAATGCTCTGTGGGAATTGATGTAATGTCAAGCGGCCAGTGAGGTCCGGCATACAAGGTATTCAATCACATAACATGTCATTCAATACCGCATGTTTTTCATTTATCCATATTTGTACAATCTGGTATACGCCATCCTAATGAAAAAACATGGCTTATCCCTCTGTCAAAGGAATCGGTATAACACGAAAGTGCAACGGGTCCTCACAGAGGTAGTTGAGCGTTTATTGTGCATTGTTTCACCACAAGGGCGAAGCAATGAATGCTACAGCAACAAATCGAAATGTCATGCGAAGAACGGCAAGCATCTTGAAACTTGCTGCGTGCACGTCAAGCTGAAAGGACGCACGAAATGAACATACACAGAACGAGCACGGACTAGCTGTCACAGCTCGACACCTAAAGCGCGCACCTCTAACACAAAGAAAGACGCACGAAACGACCGCACAAGTATACACAAGACGAGCGCGAACAACTGTAACAATTGTTACTTCGTGTGTGAGCAGCGCGCTCCTTTCGTAAACGCGGCCGCTGCGCTGAGTGAAGAGACCTTCGCGCACCTTTAACCACTGTAACTTCGTAGCAAACTTGCTGTGGAAGCACAAGACGTAAGCGCCCCAATGCCCCGATCAAGAGATAAGCGCGCGCGCACGAGCGGCCACGCCCCTTGGAGGCGCGCGCTCACCGCAGCGAGAGGCACGGCGACCTTTAGAGCGCGCACTCCGTGCCACCTTCGCGCCATCTCGCTACTGATGACGGAAACGCGCTGAAGTCGAGGAGCTTTGAGGACCGCCAACGGTATATGGTGTATAAAAATAGCTTGCCGTTAGCAAGCTGAGGTATGTTCGCTCTCGTGGCCGAGTGGTTTCGCGCCGCGCGCTGCGGAGCGAGAGGTCACGGGTTCGATGCCCGGTGACGGTATGTTTTCTTCTAGTTTTTTCTTTGATCTCAATATGTTAGTTTATATTTTACAACGTCATATCCGTGACGGAAATACGTCAGAGGAGCCGTGGTGGACCCCGACATAAAACACTTTCGAGTTTAAAGAATATTGTTACTTGGTTGTGACGGTGAAGAAACGAAAAGGCAGCTGTTAAAGAGTAAATGCTTTTTTTGGCGTACTTTTACTCAAGAAAATAAGCAACACTTTGTATGTATACATGATTCCCGCAATGCGTGGGATGTGCCGGATTTGTCAATTGGTTCCTTACCTGCCTGATTTTTTTTTCTTTGGCATTGTACAAGGTTCTCTCCTAACTGTGTCCTTCCTCCATGTCACGAATCCCGCCGCTATCTACGTGCTTAGCATCGCAACACTTCAATTGCTACAGACAGCAACGATGGGGATGCGTTTATATCCAGGCAACAATGCAATGTGTTAACTTCATATGAAATGTCAGCTTTATAACCACGATAAAAGATATGAATACCTTATCAGATGCGGCCGATAACGGAGAAGCCCACAATCGCGACAGCGTGAACAATTGTCTGCTCTCATGGTTGCCATTTTTTTCGCTTGTCCCTTCGCAACATCAACAACAACTGCGAGGCAATACAAGCTTCGCTTGGAAAGCTTCGATCGGGAATTGTCACAAGAGTGAACATTTCGAGAAGAGCACCTGTCACCTTCAGGCATTCCTCCGTGCCTTCAGGAGAGCAATTTTTGCTGCTTAGCCGCATCAGTTCGAACGGCTTTCGCTCTCTTCAACACCGTTAATTGTGGGGCTAGGAAAAATGGAGAGAGAGAGAGATACAGAGAAAAAATGTTTAATAAAATGGAGAGCAATCGCATGGTACTTCGGCGGGTCCTGGGCGATGGTAGACTCTTCAACCTAGGGCCGCATTAGCCGCGCTCGCCGTGCGCGCTCACGCGACCAGATCGAGCTGGTGTCTGGTGATTACACTAGACAGCGATGCTTCGTACGGTTATGCAGTTGATTACGGGATTGAATTGTAAAGGAAAGTGATCGCGGCCCTTACCAAGAAAAGTTGCCAACAGCTTTCCCCCCGTTAACCATTATTATGTGTTGCAAATCTAGTGACTGATATACTTCTTATATGTATGCAGTACAAATAGCTTGATAGATTTTTATCTCGCTGTGCAACCCCTTTCCGGATCGCACTGACTATCGCTTTCCCCCCTGGTATTGTTGTAGATGCTGGATGTGGTCGTTCCATATTATTCCATATTATTATTATTATTATTATTATTATTATTATTATTATTATTATTGTTTTGTTGTTGTTATTATTATCATTATAATTATTATTTGAGTTGCATACGGAGATACAGAAGAACACAGAGAAACGGAGAAAGCCAGAGCTTCCGAGTCACGCGTTGCCTCGAATACTGCCTACATTTTGCAGAACTGAAATTTTCTTTAGCACATGAAACTTTAAACTCTCGCAAAAATGATAAATTAGCAACCAGAATAAAATAAGGGTGATGCGGGAAGAAAACAGGAAGCAAAGTTAGCCTCTTGACAAGACATGCGAATGTTTCTTTTTGTGTCTAATGACTCACGAGACATGGACGAACCCGGTCAGCTATTTCGTGCGTCATAAACTTTTAGAAAGCATCGGCGCAAGATAGTATGGTGGTATCCGAAATTCCAAACTAGTCTGTTGGAGGTAAAGTGTCAATATGCCGACTACTTTATTTAACATAAGTCGGAATTGCTGGTAACTAGAATGACCGAATGCCTGCGACTCTTCCGGCAGCACTAAACGCTATCCAAATGAAGGAACATCGCATGCCAGCCCTCCTATTTCTTTAACGAGGCTCTCTTGGAACGGAAATAACATGCATTAGCATTTAAATTGTGCCTCAACACGAGTAAATGTCTTACATCCCACGCTGTCTGAAACTACGACTTACTTAAATGCCTATTCTATAGCATACGGACAGTTGATGGGAAGCACATGCCTTAAAAGCCAAATCCCACTTCGCGCCATTCTATCGGCTATCTTTAGAAACAAGTGGGAACACTGGAGTAGGCATCTCGTATGTCTATCTTTCCTTGAATGAATAGCGATATGCACTCTAAATTAAAATCCCATCCTCCAGTTCAACCGGACAAGCTGAGTAGGCGCGCATACTAACGCAGCAAATGCGCCCAAAGACGGCCCACGGATGGCCCGGATTGTGCTATACGACACAGGCACCACAAATTTGCAGACACCTGAGTCCTGTAAAGCCTACATAGTGGAAAATTACATATCATTAAGAATGTCCTAAGGGTGCATCATTGAGGGTATATGTAAAACGTAATTGAGTGAGTGGGGTTCACGCGACCATTACAAGACATGGTGTGGCTCTGTTGTAGAATGCCTGACTTCCACACAGAAAACTTGATTACTATTCCTGCTCGGATCCCGATTTTTTTAACGGCGAAGCTCCTTAAGGGCGATCCTTGTACACCACTCCCCCCTGTGTAGCCACGCTAGTACTCGCCGCTCCCGCCGTGACGATGACGATGGCGCTGATGACGATGAAGAATAAGAGCGTTCCAGACCACACATTCTCTTTCTGCCATGAATGAAAACGATCGTGAACGCGCTCTCGCCCGCGAAAGGCTAAACGGCAACGCCGACAACAAGCTGCTCCTCCGGAGTTCAGGACGCGGGAAGCGGAGGCTCAACGGCAAAAACACATTGTATATACTGTACACACGTGTTGTCACTCATTTACATGCGCGAGTGGGCAATGTCACGGGTGATTTACGGTAAGAACAATCCCGAGTGCTTCGCTCACTCGTCATGATTCACTTCGGGGAAATGCCAGATTTTTTTTATGTTGCATTCCTCGGCTCAACGCTGTCGAGGTGGATTTTTCTCAATGATCTCGCATTTTAATTACATGGTGTGTTCTCGCCGTTCCTGGGTAGACATAAACTGTCAGTCACGTGTGACGCATCCCCGCATACGCCGGCCTCTGTTATGCGGGTGCGTGCCACGCGTGTCTGAAGGAAAAGGTTTGGCTATATACTTTTTACCCGCCCAAAACCAATTTTGGTCAACACCAAGTTAAGTAGGTGGTCACGAGAGCGGCCAGGCGTATGTTGCTAGATAATTGTGCTGAGAGATACATGTTTTTAAAAGCTCAAAGTGCCCTTGAATCGCTAACAAATGCTTCGCAATTTAAATGTAAACAATTGAGAATGATTGCTTTCTGTCCCAGCTATACAATGAAACTATGGAATATGACGACTCAGCGTCTCAAACAGGCCAGGGGGACCGGGGACTGCTGCTGGAGCCAACTTACACTTTGTGGTCTACCGCACACCACCGTACAGAAGCTACACAATTTCTATGGTCAAACCAGAGAACAAGACAAAAGTATTTTCCTTGAAATATCGTCGCTGTGACTTCACCAAAGCATTTTTGTTGAGTTTATGGAACAGAGCATCTACATTTTATTCAAAAACAGCGTGCTGGACTGAAAAAGGGCACAGTGCCGCCTATTTCTACCTCTAGCTTACACACGTGTGTGCCATGACTAGCGTGACGAGAAGCAAGTAAACCTAGCAGAGTATTGAGGGTGTATGTAGAGACACACAAGCGTGGCCTAGAAAAGTCGGCCGACATATTAATTCAACTGAAGCGGCATGGCACCACACATCAAATTAAAATCACACTATCACGATAGAGTATCACAGCCAACGGTTCTAGAAACGTTGATCATTGCGTCGTCACAGTGGCACAATATCCTCGTCAGCCTATCTGATGTTCAGTTCACTCCAGTACGAATACACTAACAACTATTAAATGCGTAGCATTTCTTAGCGAACTTCGGCGACTATTACCGTATCTATCTATCTATCTATCTATCTATCTATCTATCTATCTATCTATCTATCTATCTATCTATCTATCTATCTATCTATCTATCTATCTATCTATCTATCTATCTATCTATCTATCTAGCCGCCTACGACTTCGTGCTCTCCTGCCCGTATCGTTAATGGGATTTCTACCAAAATTGGTATGGCATAACATGACTGTATGACGACCTGAATGACTGGTCATATCATGAAAATCATGACTAACTTGCCATGAATAGTATGATTTACGCCATGGCCATGGTGCTCCTGAGGCCGTTTTCTTAACTTGATATATCCAAAAATCGGTAAGATGAGACATTTTTGCATGACCAATATAAATGACAGGTGGTAATATGAAAATCATGATGTGCATGTCATGTACAACATCATTTACATGCCACGCTTATGGCGCGCTGACGGCTGTTTCGCTAGCTTGATATACACCAAATTTGATATTGAGTGACTTGACTGTATGACGAGCACAAATGACAAGTGGTAATATGGAAATCATGACATGTCATGTGCCACATGACTTGCATGCTACGCTCATGGTACTCCCGTGGCCGTTTCGCTAGCTTGATATACACCAAATTTGATATTCAGCGACATGATTGCATGACGAGCATTATGACAAGTGGTACTATGGAAATCATGACATGTCATGTGCAACATGACTTGCATGCCACGCTCATGACATTCTCGTGGCCGTTTTGATAGCTTGATGTACACCAAATTTTTAAGTCGCAAGCCTTTAATGTCTCATGTTCACATCCGTCCGTCCGTCCGTCCCTCTGGCCGTACCCTGGCACGGTGCCAGGTGAGCGTCGGGGCGCTCAAACGGACGCCGGTCGTTTTGGACTCTACAGCGCTCGCGCTTTGCTTGCGTAGCGTCGCTGTGCCCAGCGTGTCTAATCATACAAGGAGGGACACGCGCGCATCTTGTTCCATTCTGACCGACCCCGTCTCAGTTGGCACAGGCGATCGACGAACACACTTTCAAATTTGCCAGTCAAATTAAACGCTGCAACGCGCATGGCATCTGTACGTTGTGCAAAGCGCGAGAACACGAACGCATGCGACTCGCTGCGATTCGAGGTAAAAAAATTAAAAAAAGAAAACACGCATACATTCCGTTTGTGTACCATCCCACTGAGAGTGTAAAAAAAAATTCCCCCATCTCCCGCTAAAGGGAACCATGAGTGGATGCGAAGCAGCGGGGAGATAATCAGCTTGAGCGGGAGGAGCGTCGCCGCTCTCATTTCACGGCAGTGGTCCGGGCGCTCATCGCGGCGCTGCACACGAGAGAGAATGAGGCGCGCGCGCTCCGTCATTTTCATACCGCGGAACTACCGTGGCGCCCCCCAGAGGAGTATGTAGCTGTCACACCACCTGTCGTGCGCGCCGCTCCGTAGAGGATTCCTAGATGAAAGGACGGGGGGACCGTAGAAGAGGGGGGAGGGGACGTGAATGCCCTGTGGGGGGTGTGGGACGCGGGAGCCGCTCCGTGGAGTATTCTTAGAGGAGAGAGGGGGAGAGGACGCGCATGCGCTGTGTGGATGTGGGCGCCTCTCCTTAGAGTAGATGATTCCTAGAGTAGAGGAAGGGGGGTGAGCGTAGGAGAGCATACGGGAGGGGACGCGCATGCGCTGTGGGACGCTCCGTAGAGTAGAGGATTCCTAGAGGAGAGAAAGGGGGTGAGCGTGGGAGAGAGAGGGGGGAGGGGACGTGCATGCGCTGTGGGACGCGGGAAGGAGGGACGGACTAAGCCCCCTCCAAACACATGCAAGCAAGATTAAGGAATGGGGTCAACCTGGGCGACAGACACCACCTGCCTAGCCATTGCTAAGCAGCCTCTCTGTGCTCTCGGCCATGACCCAAGGAATGGGGTCAACCTGGGCGACAAACACCACCTGCCTAGCTATTGCTAAGCAGCCTCTCTGTGCTCTCGGCCATGACTCTGATGACTGTGTTAGGGTTGACGGCCTTCATATTAATACAGTGTTCTGGTTCGCATAATGGGTGCTTCCCTACTTCATGAAAGTGGCCGGACGCGGGACGGGGGACGCGGGACGGACACGGGAGCCCCGAGCCCCCGAGCATAAGATGCTTCGCATCTAAAAGAAAATACATGGCATAGTCAGTCGAATGCCCACAAGCTTTCGCCGAACACACTTTGGAATGTACGAAGTGGCCTGTTGAGCGACGTGATTGTATGACGAGCATAAATGACAGGTGGTAATATGAAAATCATGACATCTCATGTGCAACATGACTTGCATGCCACGCTCACTGCCGTTTCGGTAGCTTCATATACACCAAAAATTGGAATTGCGGGATGTGACTGTAGAGCGAACACAAGTGGCAGATGGTAACATGAAAATCTTGGCATGCATGTCATCTACAATGCCGCTTACATGCCACGCTCATGATGCGCTTGGGTCCAGTTCGCTGGATTGATATAAACCAAAATTGGTGTTGCGTGACGTGACTGTATGACGAACATAAATGACAGGTCCTAACATGTAAATCATGACATTCATATTATCTACAGCAGGATTTGCTCCTTGCTGGCTACTTCGCATACATCGATTCCCACAGTGCGTGCGATCTGCCGGTTTTTAAGGCGAAAGCCTTTAATGTCTCATGCTCACGTCCGTCTGTCCGTCCAGATGTCCGTCTGTCCGTCCGTCCATCCGGATGTCCGTCTGTCCGTCCGTCCGTCCGTTTGGATGTCCGTCTCTCCGTCCGTCCGTCCGTCCGTTTGGATGTCCGTCCGTCCGTCCGTTCGGATGTCCGTCTGTCCGTCCGGATGTCCGTCCGTCCGGATGTCCGTCTGTGCGTCCGTCCGTCCGGATGTCCATCTGTCCGTCAGTCCGTCCGTCCGGATGTCCGTCCTTCCATCCGGATGTCCGTCTGTTCGTCCGTCCGTCCGTTTGGATGTCCGTCCGTCCGGATGTCCGTCTGTCCGTCCGTTTGGATGTCCGTCCGTCCGGATGTCCGTCCGTCCGTCCGGATGTCCGTCTGTCCGTCCGTCCGTTTGGATGTCCGTCCGTCCGTCCGTTTGGATGTCCGTCTGTCCGTCCGTCCGTCCGTTTGGATGTCCGTCCGTCCGGATGTCCGTCTGTCCGTCCGTCCGGATGCCCGTCCGTCCGGATGTCCGTCTGCCCGTCCGTCCGTCCGTCCGTCCGGATGCCCATCTGTCCGTCCGTCTGTCCGTCCGTCGGTCTTTCCGTCAGTGGAATGGCCACACGCTTTCGCCGAACACAATTTGGAATGTACAAAGTGTCCTTCAATTTTTTTCCTATTTCTTCTGCCCTTCTGATTCCATTTAATGCCGGCAGATTTCCCAGTCTGTTCTCTCCGCCTAACCTTCTGCCGACCTCATCCGTGCTGCTCGTCTTTTGTATAAATTCTGTCACTCTATCTCACTACCCGTTATCGCATTTTGTCATAACGTGAGGGGCACAGATCATATTATATATCTTAATATCAACGAGAATATCGATTAATCCGCTATCCCGTCTTCTGTTTTCCAATATTTCCCAAACAAGAGGTATACCTTTCATTTTTTTCTTCGTTCTACCGCATTGCTTGTTTTTTTTTTTTATTCTCGAGTGGCTATGCTGCCCTCCGAAGTTCTGATTCATATATTTGTAATAGCCAAAGTGTCTAGCAGCACCCATGTACGTGCTGTC
>JALIZH010013955.1:0-14083 GCA_030522465.1 Rhipicephalus appendiculatus | reverse complement strand
TCGTGCTGACTAGCTTCTGTATTGAGCCGAGCAAGTTGCCGACATTTTTCAAGTCTCAAGATGAACTGTTCGGGTAGCGTTGCGGAATTGTCAGTGGATGTGCGGAAGAACGTAGCGTCGATCGTGAATGGCGCCGAACGGCCGTAAACGAGGTAGAATGGTGCATAGCCAGTAGTGCGTTGGACGGCGGTATTGTGAGCAAATGTCACAAATGGCAAGATGGTGTCCCAGTTGTCGTGAGCTGGTCCAATATACATGGATATCATGTCAATTAGCGTGCGGTGGAATCGCTCTGTGATGCCATTGGTTTGAGGGTGGTATGCTGATGTTGTCTTGTGAACGGTGCCACAAGCTTTAAGCAGTTCTTCAATAACTGCGGACAGAAAAGTCTTGCCGCGATCGCTAACTAGGACGCGGGGCGCACCATGACGCAAGACAACGTCTTCGAGGAAGAAGGTGGCCACGTCAGAGGCAGAGCTAGAGCGCAGAGGAGCGGTCTCTGCGTACCGCGTGAGATGATCAACCGCTGTCACGATCCAGCGATATCCTGCCGACGTTACGGGAAGAGGCCCGACTAGGTCCGTTCCAACAATGGCAAATGGTTCCTCTGGACATGGTATTGGTTGTAGCAAGCCAGCAGGAGGTGAAGTCGGCCGCTTGCGCCGTTGACATAGTGCGCAAGAAGAGCGTACTTGGCAACCGACGTGGAGAGGCCAGGCCAGAAGAAGCGGCTCCTGATGCGGCTGTATGTTTTATGGAATCCCATGTGGTCAGCAGAGGGGTCCTCCTGAAAGGCCTCAAGGACCTGCGCACGAAGCGAACGTGGAAGTACGGGTACCCACCGATGTCCATCTTCAGTGTAAACGTACCGATGCAGCACGTCGTTTTCAAGTTTGAATTGCCTGAGTTATCGGCGCAACCTGGCACTAGGTGGTGGAGACTTTCGCAGAGGCGTTGCACAATGCGATTGCAGTATGGATCTTGCTGTTGACAGGAGGCCAACTGAGTGTAGCGAGTCGAAGACAGCGTGCCAGCAACCGCTAGTTCTGATAACGTAAGTGGAAGCTGAGCCTCATCATTAGAGGCGCAATGAAGAAGGGCTGGTCCAGAGACGATGGCAGTGGGAGAGGGCAACGGGAGAGGGCATCAGCATCTTGGTGCTTTTTTTCCAGATTTGTACACAACGTCAAATGTGTACTCCTGCAGCCGGAGCACCCAGCGGCCGAGGCGTCCGGATAAATTCTTTAGTGTTGACAACCAGCATAACGCGTGGTGGTCCGTAATTACGGTAAACTGACGTCCGTAAAGATATGGGCGGAATTTCTGTACGGCCCAAACTACAGCCAAGCACTCCTGTTCTGTGATTGAGTAATTTTGTTCCGCATTCGTAAGTGCACGGCTGGCGTAGGCTACGACTCTCTCTCGGCCTGTGGTGTCACGCTGCAGGAGGACGGCGCCGAGGTCATGGCCGCTAGCGTCGGTGTGCAGGCAGGTAGGAGCCTGCTCATCGAAGTGACAGAGGACGGGGTCAGATGTCAGCGCCGCCTTGAGGGTGTCAAAAGCGATGTCGCAATCGGTTGTCCAAGTGAAGGCTGTGCCCGACGTCAGCAGCTTGTGCAGTGGCGACGCGATGGAGGCGAAGTCGCGGATTAAACGGCGAAAATAAGACGCCAGGCCTAGGAAACTTCGTAATTGCTTTTGATTTTCAGGACGAGGGAAGCGAGTCACAGCAGCTACCTTGTCAGGATCTGGGCGAACACCCTCTTTACTAACAAGGTGGCCCAACACTATGATGTTCTTTCTGGCGAAATGACACTTTTTTCGTATTCAGTTGCAGCCCGGCGTTAGAAATGCACGTCAAAACTTCGTCCAACCGCTCAAGATGCTGACGGAAAGTGGAAGAAAAAATGACGATATCATCCAGATAACATAAGCAGGTTTTTCACTTAAGGCCACGAAGAACTGTGTCTATCATACGCTCAAACGTTGCCGGAGCTTTGCATAAACCGAAGGGCATTACGTTAAACTCATAGAGGCCATCGGGTGTTGCAAAGGCCGTCTTGTCCTTGTCCGCTTCATGCATAGGTATTTGCCAATACCCTGAGCGGAGATCGAGACTTGAGAAATATTCAGCGCCCTGAAGTGAGTCCAAGGCGTCGTCAATTCGCGGCATCGGATATACGTCTTTGCGCGTGATCTTATTAAGCGCTCGATAGTCGACACAAAATCGTACCGAGCCGTCCTTTTTCCGGACCAGCACAACAGGCGAAGACCAAGGACTGGACGATTGCCGAATGATGTCGCGTTTCAGCATGTCAGTGACGTTGTCTTCGATGATCTTGCGCTCTGCGGATGATACGCGGTATGGGCGGCGGCGTACAATCGAATTGCCCTCGGTTTCGATGCGGTGCACTGCGACGGAAGTGCGCCCCAAAAGCTTGGAGCGGACGTCAAAAGAAGTACTGTGTTTTCGAAGTAGTGCTAAGAGAGCTTCCTTATGCGCCGCAGGGAGGTCAGGATTGATGGTGGCAGTTAAAGCTGTGGTCGTCGCATGGTCATCATTAGTAGTTGGAGACAGTGGTACATCTGTGTGAAGAGGCATCAAGGCAAGAGGTTGGATGTCAGCAAAGCAGGCCACCACGGTACCTTGGGAGAGAACAAGTGGCCGAGATGTGGTCATACGTGCAGTGACCAGTGCTCTGCTGTCATGAAACCTGACCAAGCTGGGCGCAATTACAATCCCACCGGACAGCCACCGATCGTATGGAGCGAACGATTGTATCGGACGTCAACGTGAGAACATTCTCGTCGCCAGGTTGAATAGTACAATCGGCCGCCGTGACGAAATGTAGTTTGCGAGCGTCGTCATCAGATGCAAATTCCGTGTCCGCCATATGAACGACTCGCTGACTACAGGATATCACGGCCGATGCTGAAGACAGAAAGTCCCATCCTAAAATAAGTGCGTGGGTACATGACGGCAGAACGAGAGCCTGAATGTGATGAAGTATGCCGTCGATGAAAACTCGCACTGTGCACACACCGATGGGCTGAACAAGAACTGCATTTGCACACCGAAGGGGAGGTCCAGTATAAGGCGTTTTTACTTTTCGTAAGCGAGCGCACAGTTCAATACTAATGACGCAGAGCGCTGCACCCGTGTCTACCAATGCTTGGGTCCATACACCTTCAACACAAACTAACAGTACATTTGAGGGCCGCTGCGGAGGAGTTTCACTGAGTCCGAAAGATGCAGCTTCCCCTCCCGAAGCTGCACTATTTAGTTTTCCGGGCGATGGCCCGGGGTGGTCGAAGTAGCTGGTCGAAGGGGAGAAGTGGAGCGGCGCATCGGTGACGGAGAGCGGCGACGCGAGAAACGGGAACCACAGGCTTCGTCGAGGCTCTGCGGAGATGGTGAGCGACGTTCGTAGCGTTGGTAGGAGTGACCGTGTTGTGGAACCGCTGAACGAAACTCGTCTCTTTCGTAGTAGTCATAACCTCGTCTCTCGTCCTGTTGACGGCGTCGGCAAAACCTGGAAATATGGCCACGGATTCCACAATAGTGGCAAACTGGGCGAGGTGGGCGCCATGTGTTCGGAGGCGGAAGCGACGTTCGTGGTGGCAAAACGTTCACCGACTCGTGCATTGTGGGCGCGTACGGTGGTTGCTGTTGAGTAGATGCGAGGGCCGCAACCTGAGCGTAAGTCGGCGTCGGCACAGGGTCACGCCTGGGGAGTTTCCGCACATGTCATGGCAACCAGCTCTTCCCTGATGATGTTGCGGAGGCTGCTGCCAGAAGACGTCGTACGGAGCTCAAAAGGGCTAGCGGTAGCTTGTGCTTGAAGTTCCTCGCGTATGATGGACCTAATCAACGCTCGTAGGTCACTGTCATTTGTTGCGCTAACATGAGATGTGTCAGGCTGCAAGCGTAGCAGATGGAGCTCCTCAAGGCGCTGACACGTGGCGATGACTTCGGAAACTGTAGTAGGGTTCTTCACTACAAGGGCGTTGAATGCCGCAGCCCCAATGCCTTTGAGCAGGTGACGCATTCTGTCAGTCTCGGTCATTGAGTTGTTCGCGCGGCGGCAAAGGGCGAGGACATCTTCTATGTAAGAAGTGTACGACTCACCGGTTTGCTGTACACGCTCCGCTAACTTCTTTTTCGCGATGTCTGACCGGATGGAAGGGTTTGCGAAAATCTGTCGTAGCTGGTGTTTAAAGGCGGTCCAGTCTACGAAGTCCAGCTCGTGGTTGAAAAACCAAGTCTTTGCTACACCAGTCAGGTAGAAGGCGACGCGAGCGAGTTTGGCAGGGTCGTCCCAGTGGTTGAGTGCACCCACGCGGTCGTACTGCTCCAACCAGTCGTCAACATCGTCTCCACGAAGTCCAGCGAACACTGGCGGATCCTTCTGAGGGCTGGTTACCAAGCAGGAAGGGGTTCCCATCGGCGCAAGTGTCGAGGATGCGCCAGCGTTAGAGCTTTCGCCTTGTGACATTGCCGAGGTCTGTTGGCACAAACGGCGTCCGGAACGGAGCTCCAGGAGTGTATTGGAGTGGGAGTCGTAGAGGCACCGGTAGAGCGAGAGGATTGAGGGACCGGACAGCACAATCCACCACTTGTAAGGCAACGTTTAGGCCGCAAGACACTTCTTTTTATTCGTCAAGCCTCAGCCCCACAACCCAGGCCAGAGAGGTGATGATGAGTGTGTACAGGTGAGGTGATGAAGGGTATGAACAATGCTCACAATATATATATATATATATATATATATATATATATATATACATCACTCCCGTAATACGCCGCGGACAGTGAACACCCACCTATTTTTTCCTTTGTGTCTAAAATAACGACGACGAAAATTGTTCAGGAAACGCATGTTGTGATCACCGGGGGTCGTAAGTACAGCCGTGCTCCTCGTAAACCTATAGTGACGTTATCGGCAAGTAGCCGACAGAGGCATCGACGGGCACCTCACTGCTTCGCCGGCATTCCTGCATAAGCGTCGCTGCTATGTTTGTGTGTGTGGAGTTGTGCACCAGCACTGCTAACGCTGGTTCTGCCGACACGATCGAGTGCCAGCTGATAATTCGAATTCACTGACTGAAGGGGCGTTCGAGATTACGCGGATTCAGATTAAAAGATCGCTGTGCTTCGGTGCTACGAATAAGCCCACGTAATTTTAGACGTACTGCTCTGTCAATGTTTATTGTTTTATTACGCCGAACATAAGTCTCCCACCGGCACTATATGGGAGGTCAAGACACCCTGCCTATATATATCCGATAGCTGGTATTCGGCTGTGTAGCGCGGGCGGGCGGGGTTTGCGGTGTTTCACTTTGAGATGGCATAGTGTGTCTGTGTGTATATATATATGTTTGTGCGCTTATCCCAATAACTACGGTCTGCAATGCTGATTAAGTTGGAATTACCATGACCTATACCGACTAGTGCAAGGGCGCCATTTTTTTTTTCGATTCGTCCAGACGGTTCAACTGTTAGTCCCCCTGGAGCATTCTACGAGGACCAACATTTAAACCAAGTGGAATAAATGCTAGGGGGTAACAGTTGAACCGCTGTAGTTACTCCCGCAGTTGGCCCAAAAATGGTTCAAAATCTGTGGCAGCCCAGTTAGTCCCCTGAAGGACCAATGTCATACCCCCCTTTTTGGTCCTTTTCGGCTTAGAGTGTACATGTTCCTCTCAACTTCTGCTTGAGTATCTCTCTACCGGCGAGAGATCGTGAATCAACCTTGTGAACTTCGTATATGTTTATGTTATGCCTTATACTTTCTGTGCTATTGTTCAATGCGTGCTATTTTTTTCACATTCTTCTCTTAACATCAACGCTTCCGCCCCATGTCCCATCTCTAAACAAATGCATTGATATGTACTTTTCGCATGCAATGTATGCGGTGCTTCGGATATAGTTAATAAGAACTATGTATTAGGAATATGAACTGATAGGAATAGTTTATTGGGAACTATATGTCAGTGCCAGTTGTCGTAGATAGTGCTGATGGCTAAATTTGGTTGACGGTGTCAAACCCGGTGCTTACTGCGTGAGTTATAACACAACATGAATATTCTTCACCCCAGGTCGCCATTCTTGCTCGAGGCGTGGTGCAGTGCATGGGGTCCCCGACGTTCCTTAGCGAGACATACGCGGTGCCCTACCGATGTCGCCTCATCCGGGAAAATACCGAGTGCCGCTCAGCGCTCATTGAAGCGCAGCTCCGCGAGTGCCTGCCCAACGCCAAGCTCATATCAAAGGTCTGTATCGTTTTGTGCACAATAGTTCGCGCAACGGGTATAGGTTGAGCATCTCTGGAAAGAACGAGCAGAGGTTGCAGCATAGCTAATACATTTCGCTGTGATGAATAATCTATTGAGTTGAATTCTTAGCCACAGTAACTCCATTCGCCAACTGATTAACAGCTCCAGTATGTGAACCATTAGTTGGCTGGACATAATGCACACCAAGCAAATTGAGGACGACTTGATAACCGTAATCTCTCACCGCACAAGATACATTTCCACGATAACAAAAAAGAACAATTATATTGAATGCAGTTTTGAACGGGTAACATTTAGTGTTTTGTTGTGTGACCTGTTCCAAAATAAAGCTTTGAATTTCATAAATGTCCATTATGGTGAGTGAGCTATTGTTCCCAACGATGCAACACACCATCACTGTTGAACACATAGTCACTGCAACACACAGTCATTACACTGTTCAGCAACACTGTCTAGCAACACACAGTCTATTCTACGCTGTTCAACTGGCACGTCAAAGTAATCATTTCCCAACACCAAATTTCATGTGAAGCCTATATTATCATATTACACTATGTTAATGGAATCATCAGGCATGAGTGAGCTAAACAGTTACTAATAAAAAGAACTTACTAAAACACTGGTATTAATAAAAAAGTCACAGTTTCACCGCAAAGGTGAAGCAATGAATGCGATAGCAAAAAACCGGCAGATCCCACGCACTGTGGGAATCGATGTGATGCGAAGCAGCCAGCAAGGAGCAAATCATGCTGTACATAATATGCATGTCATTATTTACATGATAGGACCTGTCATTTGTGTTCGTTAAAGAGTCACGTCGCGCAATACAAATTTTAGTGTATATCAATCTAGCGAACTGGACGCAAGCGCTCCATGAGCGCGGCATGTAAATGGCATTGTAGATGACATGCATGCCAAGATTTTCATGTTACCACCTGCCACTTATGTTCGATATATCGTCACATCCCGCAATACCGATTTTGGTGTATATCAAGCTAGCGAACTGGACGCAAGCGCACCATGAGCGTGGCATGTAAATGGTAGATGACATGCATGCCAAGATTTTCATGTTACCACCTGCCACTTGTGTTCGATATATCGTCACATCCCGCAATACCAATTTTGGTGTATATCAAGCTAGCGAACTGGACGCAAGCGCACCATGAGCGTGGCATGTAAATGGTAGATGACATGCATGCCAAGATTTTCTTGTTACCACCTGCCACTTGTTTTCGACATATCGTCACATCCCGCAATACCAATTTTGGTGTATATCAAGCTAGCGAACTGGACGCAAGCGCACCATGAGCGTGGCATGTAAGTGGCATTGTAGATGACATGCGTGGCAAGATTTACATGTTACCACCTGCCAATTATCGCTTAATCTTTTACCTCGAATCACAGCGAGACGCGAGACCAATCTGCCTCCGTTTCGCATGCGTTCGTATTCTCGCGCTCTGCGCATCGTGCGAACGCCATCCGCGTTCCAGCGTTTAAATTGACGGACACTTCGTCAATTCCAAAGTGTGTTCCTCGAACGCCTGTGCCCACTGAGACGGGGTCGGTCAGAATGAAACTGATGCGCGCGTCTCCCTCCTTGCATGATTAGAGACGCTGGGCACCACGACGTCACGCAAGCAAAGCGCGAGCGCTTTAGTGTCCAACGCGACCGGCGTCCGTTTGCGCGGCCCCGGCGTCCACCGTTTACATGTTCGGCACAGCTGGAGGGACGGATGGACGGACGGGCGGACGTGAGCATGCCATTAAAGGCTTTCACCTTAAAATTTAGTGTATATCAAGCTGGCGAAACGGCCACAAGAGTGTCATGAGCGTGGCATGCAAGTCATGTTGCACATGACATGTCATGATTTGCATATTACCACTTGTCATTTATCCTTTCAATACAATCACGTCACTGAATACCAAATTTGGTGTATATCAAGCTAGCGAAACGGCCACGGGAGTACCATGAGTGTGGCATGCAAGTCATGTTGCGCATGACGTGTCATGGTTTCCATATTAAAACGTCATTTATGCCCGTCATACAGTCACGTCCCTAAATACGAAGTTTGTTGCATATCAAGCTAGCGAAACGGCCACGAGAGTGTCATGAGCGTGGCATGCAAGTCATGTTGCACATGACATGTCATGATTTCCATATTACCACTTGGCAATTATGTTCGTCATACAGTCACGTCAGTCAGTACCAAATTTGGTGTATATCAAGCTAGCGAAACGGCCGTCAGCGCGCCATGAGCGTGGCATGTAAATCATGTTGTATATGACATGCAGGTCATGAGTTGCATATTACCACCTGTCATTTATGCTAGTCATACAGTCACGTACCTCAATACCAAACTTGGTGTATATCAAGCTACCGAAACAGCCACGAGAGTGTCATGAGCGTGGCATGCAAGTCATGTTGCACATGACATGTCATGATTTCCATATTACCACTTGTCATTTATGTTCGTCGTACAGTCATGTCACTCAATACCAAATTTGGTGTATATCAAGCTAACGAAACGGCCGCGAGCGCACTATGAGCGTGGAATGCAAGTCATGTCGCTCATGAAGTAATGATTTTCATATTACCACTTGTGATTTATGTTCGTCATACAGTCATGTCACTCGGTACCAAATTTGGTGTATATCAAGCTAACGAAACGGCCGCGAGCGCACTATGAGCGTGGAATGCAAGTCATGTCGCTCATGAAGTCATGATTTTCATATTACCACTTGTCATTTATGTTCGTCACACAGTCACGTCACTCAATCGCAAATTTGGTGTATATCAAGCTAACGAAACGGCCGCGAGCGCGCCATGAGCGTGGCATGTAAATCATACTTTTCATGACAAGTTATTCATGATTTTCATGATATGACCAGCCATTTATGTTCGTCATACAGTCATGTTATGCCATACCAAATTTGGTATAAATCCCATTAACGATACGGGCAGGGAGAGCACAAAGTCGTAGGCGGCTAGATAGATAGATAGATAGATAGATACGCTCAAAGTCGCCGAAGTTCGCTAAGAAATGCTTCGCATTTAAAAATTGTAATGTTATACGAAGTGAGGCTGGCAGCTAACTCTTTTTTTTGGATCCGATCTCACACAACTAGAAAACGCTTGTTTAAGAGAATTCTCTTCGCGTTGAGAGTGCAGCACGTAGAAGGGTACACCGGCCCCCCCGCTGTCGGCCGCCGAGAAGGGGAGATAACGCGCGCGCCCCCCCGCTCGTAAAATCGAAGGTCGCTCGAGGGACCCCCCCCCCCCCCCTCGCGTCTTTTCACGCTCACGAACGACGGGCGGGGCCGGTAATATATACATATACATATACGGCAAATGACGCCGACGCCGACGGCGAAAACCAGCCGCGAGTGTCCATATAATTGCTATCGCAATAAAAAACAACGGTTTATTACGTATCGATACACGGCGAAATGGGTTCTTGCTAGGTTCGCTTGACATGGAGGTCTGTTTGAGCATCAGTAGCTTCCTCTTAAAGACATCAATATCAGCGTGCAAAGTACAACACATTGTCCTTTAGGGTGTGAATACTTTTAGTTTGATGCTATAAGGTGTTTATAACAGTAGTTCCTGCCGCGTCATATGCAAGGGCGCAATTGTTTCAGGTCTTGAAGACAGTACGGGTCTCCTTGGAATTTCTCGTTCCATGAACCACAAATACTAGTAACATTGGCATTCTCATTCTAAGGTCAGGCACGGCATATACCGGCCTTGTTACGAAGCAACAAGTTGCAGATATGTAAAACTTTCGCTCTCTGATGAGATTTGGTAAGCCGACTAGGATGTCAGGAGCCCGGTTTCGCACAGAGAGGAAGGAGAGAACAGAGGAGACCGTAACGGCCAGCTGTTGGTGCAATTTAAACGAACTGTGCGTGTGCAACGGGAAGCTTTAAACCGCGGGGCGCTGATCAGAAGAGAACAACTAAACACTTATGGGTCCAGCATGTGTCTGCTTGAGATGTTGTTCTTTTTTCCCCTCTGGTATTCCGTAAAATTGACCGAACTGGCACCTTACTGAAATTGCATTGGGAAAATTCCTCTTCAGGCCGCCAACGAGCTCCTGTTCTCGCTGGGAACAAGAAAGTTGTACCACTTTGGCCACACTTTCCGCGCACTGAATGAGTCAGCACAGTCCCTGTGCATCCGGGACATCGGCTTTCCGTACTTGAGCCTGGAGGACGTGCTGGTGAGTGTCCTGGTGGAGATAACACGACTCGTTTAGTCCTGCAGTGCGTGCCTTTCTTGTATCTTGCTTGGCTACTTCAAACTACGGAGCCGACTATAAATGTAAAGCTCCATTTCACAGTGGCGTCGCGCTCAATATAGGTGCACGTCTACAACTGAGTCTTGATTACCGTGGATCTCAACGCAGACAGACCATATGAAATTGGATGCTCTTTTGTGCTAGCTACAATACGAATATCTAGGATGGTTTACGGAAGACCGATACCTGTTTTCCTTGACCCGTCATGAAATACTGTCGAGGTGTACTAGAAGGCATTGTTCTTTTTGAATGAATTCTCCGCTTAAAATACCTCCTATGATACCCGTTGCTGGTGATAAATACGGGAACATAAAAGAGCACCGTGTCGAACAGAACCCGCACCAGAACAAAATTATACACGATCCAGAACTCTGACTGTAACGGAAACAGAGCACAAACGGATGTTCTCGGATAATGGCTGAACCCGAACAGAACCCGAACCAAAAAGAAAGGGGTCGTTTATATGTCCGTAAAGAAAAGGAATCCAATGGCTCTGACAAGAAGAACATATGCTGCTGCCATCTCCCGGTAGCGCGTCGTCACTGTGATCGCTATCGACCAATCTTTTTGTTCTTGGCGGGTTAAATTACGATACTCACGCATTTTCTCTCGAAATCTCCGCTGTGAAAGTTGGTGCAATTCGGCCAGTTGAAGCGACGCATCAGAAAGACGTCTTTCTTTGTATGAAAGTGTGTTCAATCCAGCTAACAAAATATTAGGCTTATAAGCATGGAAACTACTTTGTGGTTGAAAGTACGAAATTATCGACAATAAACCCTGAAGGTATATGCACGTTGAGAAGTATGAAGTTTGTATTATTTACAGAACGTCTCAGTCCCCAATACGTTGAGAAATTGTGGTTGGTTAGACTCCGAAATACCACAGTGCGGCCTTTAAGAATATTTTAGTTTAACCGGAACACCGTGGTATTGAGATCAGCATTTACGAGCAGATATGACATGAACGTCCTCCATTTCACAAATAATGCAGGTGACCTAAAGTCATAATCGGAATGCTTTATCTGAAAGTTCATACTTGTTGATTCATATCGTTCATGTAATATCTGGTTTTTGAAGTAATTCAGCGCTAAACAATGGGGCGTGCACTTCTCGGGTGGTTCATTAAGACACTCGTTGTCACGCTAAATACGTAAATGAAAACACTTAGAACAAGCAGTTTGCTATATCTTTAATCGAAGCGTTTCTGCTTTCGTTCAAGATCATGTGATATGTAGCTTTAGCGCAACGTGCACTACAATACACATCACACTGGGTTCATGTAAAGCAGGGGTCGGCAACCTTTTGAGGCGGAGGGCCAAGTTACATAAAGCCGACACAGTGGGAGGCTGCACAGAAAATTCGAGGGTGGGGAGGGGGAGGAGGGGCTTTGCAGGCAAGTCGAAAAAGTTTGGCGAATTGGCGCTAACTTTAAAACTGGATTTTAAATCATGTTTATTTTCAGCACGCATGTTACAAAGTTACAATCAAACATCAGTTAAATCCTGTTTTAGGTCAAAACTGCCATGTCGGCCTTCGGATATGAAGTGGCAAGGGTTAGCGGAGAGGGGGCTCGACGCCGCGCCAGGGGCCGCATAATACAGCCACGCGGGCCGCATGCGGCCCGCAGGCCTGCAGGTTGCCCACCCCTGATCTACAGTAGAAGCTCGTTAATTCAACTACCGCTAATTTGCAAAATCGGGCAATTTGGACGTGTTTTCTGGTGCAGGCATGCATACGTGTTGTTTAATGGCATCAAACTTTTGGTGATTCGGCCATATTTGGCCACAACTCGGTCAATTTTGACGATTCTCTGGAGGTGCGGCAAGCACTAAGCGCCGCAAGTGCGCGGCTCTAAGCGGCGAAAACGGCATTCTCTAACAACTGAAGCCACCGCAGGCCTTCAGAAAGGCGTGGTCGCCATCCACGAATTTGCATGAGCGAGGCAGGCTTATTCCGCAGCAGATGCGGCGCTCAGTAGTTTCGTTTCGACTCTGGACTTAGGCCACGCGCGTGCTTTGAGAACTGCGCGGACACTACGCGTGTCATTAGCGAGGACGGTGTCGTCCAGCGAATGCGGCACTCTGTAGATTCGTTTAAACTTGGGGGAAATGCGCGCGCAATGTCACAAAACTCAAACGTGGTGGAAGCTCTTGAAAATGAACGGCCGCGTGCTGGTGGAAAATTCGCTTGCTACATTGTGATGGGGCAATTATCCGTTGCCGGCCATTTCTTCCAGCGAAAAAAATTATCGTCACGAGCACGTGGTGGTGCTGATGACGGCGTTACGTAATGAGTAATAACGTGTATTAAAATGAACCAAGAGTGAATCGAGGGAAGTGTCAATCGAGAATCATTACAGTGACTTAAGTGTGACCAAAGTGTCAAGCTAGCGATGCTAGTGTGAATTAGAATAAAGTGAATAAAGAGCGTTTCTAACGAAATAATAATGCTTCCGCTTGCGATCGCAGCGCTGGATGAAGGGACACAGTGACACTTGCGATCTTGCTGCGATGTGAATTACTTTGCGGCTCAGGTTCGCGTGAGTTACATGGCTGGCGAGGCGATGGTGCCGCCGACGGGAGGGCTTAACATCGCTCCCGGCGCCAAGGTGCACACGGCCCGAGGCGGCGGTGTGCTATGGCGCGGCCTGCTGGCGCTGCAGCGTTACCGCCTGCTGCACCTCGGAAGGCACCTAGGGCTCTACACGCTGCTGCTCCTTATGGGTGCCTTGCTCTTCCTCGTGTTCTGCGACCGAGTGGCGAGCGTCAGGGTGTTCTCCCACGCGCACTGCCCAGGACGCCGCTGGACCCTAGTGCGCTGCGTGAAGGTATGCCATTTCGTATCCAGGCTAGTTATGAAGGTAACCTGCCACGGTGGTCTAGTGGTTATGGTGCTCGACTGTTGACCCGCAGGTCGCGGGATCGAATCCCGGTTGCGGCGGCCGCATTTTCGATGGAGGCGAAAATGCTTGAGGCACGTGCGCTTAGATTTAGGTGCACGTTAAAGAACACCAGATGGTCGATATTTCCGGAGCCCTCCAGTACGGCGTCTCTCATAATCATCATATCTTCGTTTTGGGACGTAAAACCCCAGATAATATTATTATTAGTTATGAAGGTAGCCAGAAGAGGCCAGCAGCGATGCCAATATCAGTATGTGTTAATACAAGAGGAAATAAATACTAGGAACAATACGAAACAAATGTAAAGCCGGAAAGAAAAATAATGTGTGGTAATATCTCGAGAACATTTATTTGTTTCTATTACGGCCCTGTACAGCTTTTGGGGAATGACAGTCTGTACGAAATCAGCATGCTGCTGGTGCTTTCACGGACCACGAGGAAATTATCTGCATATAGGTTTGCCTGAAAACCGAAAGGTATCCTGACGAAATTGAAGAGGCCTAAAGGCGCAATAAAGGTCGTCAACAGAATGTTAGTTGATTTGAGGGTATTTCATATCACGCTTTTACAAGGAAGCGATTGATATG
>JALIZH010013954.1:0-31027 GCA_030522465.1 Rhipicephalus appendiculatus | reverse complement strand
GACTAGGTCACTCTAACCATGGTCGTCGGCAGAATTTTCTCTTGGGGGTGCAAACTATTGTTGCATCGCGACTGGGAAAAGGGAGAGAGCACTGGCATAGCTTGGGTGTGGGGAAGTGCTTGAGTGGCTTGAGGGGGGCAAGTGCCCCTTTTGCACCCCCTGCCGACCCCCATGACTCTAACGCGACCACAAGCTATCAAAATGGAGTAGCGTATAAATAAATATCATCATTAACAAGTGACACGCAGGTATCGTTAATAGTGAATTTTAGTTTCTTCCATAGACTCCTTTGCGCTCGCGTAATACCGACTTACTGCCGCCGTAACCGTGAGAGGCCGGATAGGTGGGGCCATCTGGAGGCGCAAAGAAGAACCTGGCAAGCACAGAATTGTTATAAACCTAACGTGTTCTCTTTCTCCACTGGTGGTATGCATTCCCTGTGCCGATATTCCGTAGACCCCTTTGCGTACACCGGAATGCTGTGCACACCAACACACGAGCGAGCATAGCCGAAGCATGCGTCCCCGGGCACCACCTCGTTGCTGCTTGGAACTATGGTGGCTGTTGGAACCAAGGAACGGCGTCCATTTTGGAATCGCTGTTCTGCAAATGGTCGATCGGAGCAATTGATTCGCGACGCGAATCGCGGCGATTCCAAGCTCCAGACTGTCGTATTCAACACTAGTCGACACTTTTGACGGCGACGACGGCAATGCTGGTGACAAGGCATGACTGAACGTGTGCGCCTAGCAGACGAAATGTTAGCGGAGTCCTTTTTTATATATTCATGCCATCACAAATTAATGTTCTCTTTCATTGTGCAAAATTTCTGTGTTACGCACTGTATAATTGTGGTGCTCTTATTATCTTTACAATTTTAACAATTGTGCCGCTTATGTGACATCTTGCAATTTCCTTTTCTTCACAGGTTTTATTGTTGTGCGTACGCAGTATTAATGCTTTCTTTTTAAATGCGAAGCATTTCTTAGCGAACTTCGGCGACTTTGAGCGTATCTATCTATACTCTGTTTCAGAAGTTCCCTTCAGCACTGTGGAGGCTATAGGGCCCATTAGCCAATAGGAAGGGTGATTAGCCCCTCCACATGTATTCATCCGCGCCGCGTCGTCTGCTAGCATCCCCCCTGCTGTCTGCGCGCACACGTTCAGAGAACAGACGGCAGCCGCGGTAGTACACTCTAGCCGCGGCAGCGCCGAAAAAAATGAACATGGCTGCACGCATCTAGGCTGCTGCTCTCCGCCTCGAGTTTATCACGTCGTCGTCGTGTGCTCTGTGGCCCGTAAGTTCCAAACAGACGCTTGTATTTGCTTTAAATTTAGGTCTTGGAGCTTCGACAGCAATGCATTCGTGACTATACTGCGCTATATCCATGAACCGTGATCAAATTCTCGGCGCGTTAGGCTTAGCAGGCGTGATTAAAGCAATAGCTTATCTTGCCAATAACGACAGAGCGTACCTGATGCTTTGTCCTGATCGTGAGATGGCGCAAAGCGATAGCTTATTACACCATTCATTTGTTGCTCTCAACTTTTTGAGCGAGCGTCAAGGGCAAGTTCGGATCGAAGCGGGTGGTCGCGTCTCCATGGGCGCTGCCATGTTGATTTTTGACCACAGTTACCGACGGTTACTGATACAACAATTAAAGAAATACGACGTGAATGCGATGAGGAATAAACAAATTACTTATTGATGTGCAGAAGCAGATGCTAAAGAAGAGCGAATGTCTCAACCTTGCCAACTCCAAGGCAATTATAACAGGATCTATGTTTTCCTGCGCAAGCGTGTGGCTTGTTTACACCCCGTTGCTTTGGCAGTGCTGAACGGTAGTGGTGAAACAGAGTATATCTATCTAGCTATCTATCTATCTAGCCGCCTACGACATTGTGCTCTCCTGGCCGTATCGTTAATGGGATTTATACCAAATTCGGTATGGCATAACATGACTGTATGACGAACGTAAATGGCTGGTCATATCAGGAAAATCATGACTAACTTGTCATGAAAAGTATGATTTACATGCCACGCTCATGGCGCGTTCGCGGCCGTTTCGTTAGCTTGATATACACCAAATTTAGGATTGAGTCACGTGACTGACGAACATAAATGACAGGTGGTAATATGCAAATAATGACGTGCATGTCATGAACAACATAATTTACATGCCACGCTCATGGCGCGCTCGCGGCCGTTTCGTTAGCTTGATATACACCAAACTTGGTATTGAGTGACGTGACTGTATGACGAACATAAATGACAAGTGGTAATATGGAAATCATGACTTGTCATGTGGGACATGATTTGCATGCCACGTTCATGGCGCGATCGCGGCCGTTTCGTTAGCTTGATATACACCAAACTTGGTATTGAGTGACATGACTGTATGACGAACATAAATGACAAGTGGTAATATGGAAATCATGACTTGTCATGTGCGACATGATTTGCATGCCACGCTCATGTCGTGCTCACGGCCGTTTCGTTAGCTTGAGATACACCAAATTTGGTATTGAGTGGAATGACTGTAGGACGAACATAAATGACAAGTGGTAATATGGAAATCATGACATGTCATGAGCGACATGACTTGCATTCCACGCTCATGGCGTGCTCGCGGCCGTTTCGTTAGCTTGATATACACCAAATTTGGTATTGAGTGACATGACTGTATGACGAACATAAATGACAAGTGGTAATATGGAAATCATGACTTGTCATGTGCGACATGACTTGCATTCCACGCTCATGGCGCGCTCGCGGCCATTCGTTAGCTTGATATACACCAAATTTGGTATTGAGTGACATGACTGTATGACGAACATAAAGGACAAGTGGTAATATGGAAATCATGACTTGTCATGTGCGACATGACTTCATGCCGCGCTCATGGCACGCTCGCGGCCGTTTCGTTAGCTTGATATACACCATATTTGGTATTGAGTGACATGCCTGTATGACGAACATAAGTGGCAGGTGGTTACATGAAAATCTTGGCATGCATGTCATCTACAATGCCATTTACATGCCACGCTCATGGTGCGCTTGCGTCCAGTTCGCTAGCTTGACATACACCAATATTGGTATGGGTAACGTGCAGCACCTACAGGGGGGCTCAGCAGTGCACTGCACCTATGCGCCGCCAGCGCCGCGAGTGGCGACTTGCGGCCACTTCAGTGTCAACTGGCGTGCTACGAGTCGTCGTCTCTCCGTCAGCTACGCCAGCGTTGTGTGCAAGTGCGTGTGCGCGAAGGTGACAGGTTTGATAAAACGGGTAGGCTTCCAGAAAGTTAACAGTGCACGAGTCTTTTGAGGGCTCAAACGAAGAGAAAAGATTTAAATTTACGGACTCAATCATGTTTTTATTTATTTATTATTTATTTGCAGTATACTGCGGTCACGAAGGACCATGCAGGTGGGAAACTCTACAGTTGCAAATTTACAAACACAAATGTAGCCGTAATGCACACAAGCTCACAGTAAAGGGAAACAAAGCAACCCATCGGCATATCTAGAAGTATTACAGAAAACTCAGCGCAGTCTGTCAAGATAACAAAATAATACAGTTCATAGGGGAGTGACGCATACTAGAAGAAGTATAAAAGTAAACAAAAAAGGAACTCTTCTCGGAATACGTTAGGTGCGTAAATGCAGTATTTACAAATTATGAAGTAACACTGCATCAATAAAACACGTAGTGGAAAAAACATGACGAAATACATAAGTGAAAGAGAAAAGAAAAAAAAGAAAAGTCACATGAACATTCAGTGGTTTACTGCATTTCTAAATCAGTAAGTAGCGCACTTTCAAATGCACTTGTAGATTCTAGAGAAACAATATTTTCCAGGCAGTGAATTCCAGTCAGAAATGGTTCGTGGAAAAAAAGGGTACTTAAAAAGATTAGTGCGCGTTTGATAGGGAAGTAAATTATGTGCATGTCGATTTCTCGACGTGCGTGACAAAAATGGTTGAATAAATGCACGCGCATTCACATTCAGTGTGATGTGGTAAAGCAAGAATAAAAATTTAAGTCTTGATATTTTCCTGCGCTGCTCTAAGGTTGGAATATTATTTGCCAGCATTAAAGATGACGGAGAATCTGTTCTCTTATATTTGTTAAACGTTAAATATGAAGCGTACTGCCCGCCTCTGTACCTACCATCTCAAGCCTATGCTTATCTTTTTTGTAGTGGGGATCCCAAATTACGCTCGCGTATTCAACTTTTAGGCAAACCTAAGTTTTGTAGGCGAGAAGCTTTGCATCGGGGGGGCGCGTTTTTCAGTCTGTGCCTAAGTAGGTCCAAGTTTGCGAGTAGCTGCTGCACAGATATTTTCGATGTGGGAGGACAGATATTTTCGATGTGACGTAGCACAGACGCGCGACAGTGTTTTGAAAGGGCGATTCGTGCGGCCGGCCGGCGTAAAGCTCGAAGCATAGACCGTCACCATCGATGTTTGCAAACATTTCTTGCCATTTTGCCTGCTAATTGTTGAGTTAACGATGGCATGTGTGTCTGACATGTGTTAGACAACCCCTTGGTATGCGCGCAAGTAATACGTACGTACGGTCACCGAACTGCACGGGTTGCATTTAGTAATTCGTGGCATTTGCGCGAAGTTTTCTGTGCAGTCCAGCTCCGTTTGTAGGCGTTGCTCGGGCTGCAAGAGTCCTTGAGTAAATTTGTGACGTGCCAGCTTTTCACGCGATATCTGAGCTGTCACGTAGCGCAATAGAACGGCGTGGCCCGGCTTTGCTTGCACGTACAGCTGTCATTTTTATGAAAGGGAACACGCGAGCGCATGGCCCGTGCGCTCCGGCGGCTGCTTGCAGCGCGTTCAAGCGGGAGCGAGAGCAACCGCAACCTCTTTCGCGTCATCTCGTGGCGAGCAAAACAACCAGTCAATGATGATATGGAACCGGCGGCAAGATTTCAACCCTCTCCTCTTCAAGGCGATTACGCACAAGGCCAGGCCCGGTCTCTTGCGTAATCGCCTTGAAGGCAGAGGGGGTTGCAATATTGCCGCCTATTCCATATCATCATTGACTGGTTGTTTTGCTCGCCACGAGATGACGCGAAAGAGGTTGCGGTTGCTCTCGCTCCCGCTTGAACGCGCTGCAAGCAGCCGCCGGAGCGCACGGGCCGTGCGCTCGCGTGTTCCCTTTCATAAAAATGACAGCTGTACATTGCTGTTAAGGGCTATGGCAGTACATGGGAAATAAATTCCTGAAATTCTCGCGGTCTGCGACGCATTTTGCCTGGCATGCGCCAGGCAAAATTCCTCCTTAATGTTACTGTTTACGAACTTCGATACGGCGTAAAAACAGCAGAAGCGTACGAGGTAGAATTGCTTGGATCTGTCGATTGCTTTTCGCCAATGAATTGTAGACTGCAGACTCGAGATCGCTTTCCCGGCTGCCCCTCGGTTCCTCCAGCCCGTTAAAAATATCAGTTAACATGCGTGGAGAGTAAATTCACAGCGAACTAGCTACAGCACGTACTTCATAAACGTGCCCGCGGGATCACTTGCTTTACGCGGCGTCCACTAATCCAGTGTTCCCGCCGGTTTCTGAAGCACAGTCACGGCGGAAAACTGAAAAACTTTGTTCCAGGGGCCTAGTTTTTATAGTTATCGGCACAGTTTACGACACAGCAATTCATACACGACATTGCGAAGCACCGCTAACAACCTTACACGGCTACGTTCATATATGGGTCGGCTGCTGCACGGAACACGCCAATTCCTTTCGTTCACTCCCGCACCGCGGCGCCACCGGCTTAGTGCACGCTTCCCCATATCGCGACGTGACTGCATGACGAACACAAATGACAGGTCGTAACATGTAAAACATGATATGCAAATTATGTAATACATGATTGGCTCCTTCCTGGCTGCTTCGCATTACATCGATTTCCACAGTGAGTGGGATCTGCCGGCATTTTTTTCTTTGTTACTTAAATATGTTACATGCCCCCCTCTCCCTGTGTAATACCTGTTAGATTGCCTTTGGGGTTTAGTGAAATAAATTGTTGCTTCAAGCATTACACCTTTCAATGAGTAATTTTTTTCAGCTTGAGCGCCGTGACCTCAATAAATCTGTTCAAATTGTCATTGAGGACCAAGGAATTTTTTTAGCCTCCTTGGTGAGGACCAAATTTTGACAGGACAAAGCAGCTAGCGCTTGCTGGAAAGAACAGGAAGAAGATACATTCTTCTGAATATGTGTAATTGCACCATCAGTAGCATCCGATTGAGATGCTTTAAAATTTTTAAGTGCGTGTTTCGCGGATGTCGATTAATTGTCCCTTGTTTTTAAGGCTCTTGCTTGTTTGGAGCTTGTCACCTCACACTTTCTTGCACCATTGCGTACGTCATCTCTCACTATCTGTATATTTGGCGAGCGAAAGTGAACTAATAAAAGTTGTTGCGCAAGGTCCGCGTTCGTTTCGAGTTTGTGATTAAGGCGAAAGCCTTAGGTGCATCATTAAACGCGAACGTTGACCGTCGACGTCCCGCGGTGTCAACACGAGTGATGCAAAAGAATCATGATATGAGAACGTCACCTTCTGACGACATCATGACGTCACGTAACGTGGCGTCACACGGTGACGTCATCGTACATGACACTGTCGCTTTGTCAAAGGTTATCCAATGAAAGAGGACCCTGCGCTGGTCAGGGAGGTCGCCGAAGTGAGGGCTGTACGCGAGGTCGATGCATCCAAGGCTATTCGAGAAGTCGCCAAGACTTTCCAGGGCCTTCACGACTTCATGCGAGTCGCGGGCGTCGACAAGGAGGGAGTCACGTGCCTCCCGCGAGGCGACGGCGCGACGCAACTAGACGACCTCAACGACGACTGCTGGCGCTACGTTAGGCGCTACGTCCGTTTCGAAGACATCGGCGACTGAGCGTCTCCGCGGTGGCAACATGGCTTACATACCTCGAAATTATAGTTTTTGTAATAAATTTTTAATTATAAAAAAATTGGACCATCTCCCCGAAGAGAACCCTGATGGGATGCGAAGCAGCAGCGGTGCGCACGGCGTTGACCCGGTTGAAACGGGCGTCGACGCGGGTGCTGGAAGAACGGTTTGAAGCGAAACTCGGTGTAGCGTTTACTCGAGTAAACGTTTGTTTGAAACGCAAAGACACGGGAGGCGGGTCAGAGGTGTTGCGAGCGGGCGGAGCAGCCGGCAGCTGCGGCGTGACCTACTTGGCACCGCTCCAACACCTGCGGCGAGGGGAGCGCGTTGCGGCGCGTTCGTCCGTACGCACGGAGGGACAGCGTTACACAGCCTAGTCAAATAGCTGCTTCGCATCTAATAGGCATTAAACAGACATAGCCGCAAACGCGCAAATAGCTGGTCTCGTGTTCCTTCTTCACGTCCCTGTCCCGTTACGCTTAATCATCAGAGGCGATCTTAACGCCACAGCTTAATTGTTTCGTAGAAATTCCGGTGTCGGTGTCGCCATCGTTGGTTGTGAGCGAAAAATCATCTCCGTGACCGAAAAATCAAGAAAGATGCAAATAAAATAAATAATAAAAGTGGTCGGTCCGACTGCGAATTGAACCCAGGCCGTCTGCGTGGCAAGCAGGCGTTCTGCCACAAAGCCACGAAACTGCTTGAAACTGCTCCGGGGAAAAAAGAAAACAAAATATATGAATGTCGTGTAGTGCTAGGAAATAAAATAATCTGTTCCAGTGAGAATCGAACCCCGCCGTCTGCGCGGCAAGCAGGTGTTCTACCACAGAGCCACGGTATTGCTTTTTTTTTTTCATTCATATTATTTATTACAAATGTGCGTAATGTACATACATAGCGAACAAAATACTCGAGGGCGCCTCTCCAAACGTACATTAAGCGTTGCACAGAAAGAAGTTTCAAATAACAGAGTGGTTTAAAAGGGAATCACAGCAGTGCATTTCATGAACAGTGGATTCCAATCCGGCTGTATCAGTAGCTCTTGATAAAAGTCTTTTAGCTGTAGAGCCATTTGCATTAAATGCATCCGTGTTGATACAATTGGTTCCGCATGCCTGTCTAACATGCGAGTTTCCCATAAACTATATGCATACCCATTAGTAAGAGCATGTCAACAGGCATAGAATTGCTTTTGGGTGGCACGAGATAACGTATGCTATAAGAATTTAAATTATTTGTTTTTTTAAAAAGCCCTTTGCAGGACGTCCCAAAACAGGATGGCATCCTGACAGTTGATGAAACTGTGAGGATGCCATCCTCGAGTCTCCCAGACTGTTCTCTGGCCTTTTCTGCAGAAGCCATGACGCGCGCAAATGATATAATCTTCTTAAAAATAAACATGCGCTCACTTTTGAACCAGTATATCGGTGGAAGTTTTAACGGAAGGCCATCTGTAACGACGTTGGCGTTAGTTTTTGCCACCTCACCCTAATCAAGTTGCCACATTGGCCGTTGTCGCGCTTTAGATATTCGTCCCGTCGAATTATTCGAAACTGCGAATACTAGCTATTCGAAAGTCGCATCGAATTATTCGGTTAGGTATTATTCGATTCGAATTCGAAAGTCGAATATTCGCACACCCCCTAATTTCAAGCTTTTATAAAACTCGCCCGACATCCCGTCAGGTTCTGATGTTTTCGACATCGGTAATTGGTCAATTGCTAGTTCTATTTTTTGTAAAGTGATTGGCCCACTAGATGGACTCATTCTTTTCGTCACATACGACAGGAACTGCGTTACGAGGTCTTCGTTTTGTTTTTCAGAAGAGTATTAGTCACCAATGACCCCTCCAGAGCAGCATCAGGCAATACCGTGGCTCTTGCGAATTAATACCAGATTCATATTCGCAAGAGCCACGGTATTGCTTGAAGCTGCTTTGAATTAATGTCACGTAGTGCAAGGCGGAGAGTTTTCATTTTGCCGGAGGGGGCGGGGCCCGGCTTGCTCTCACACACAAACACACACACACACACACACACACACACACACACACACACACACACACACACACACATATATATATATATATATATATATATATATATATATATATATATATATATATATATATATATATATATATATATATATATCGAGAGAGAGAGAACATGTCCGCCTCCTAAATTAAAGAATAATTCAAGAATATAATTAAGGACATTAATACCACCTTATTCTCTTTGGCGCCGACACCGCGATATCAGTATGAATATCTCTTGTGATGACTCCCGATTTATTTTTCAACTTACACAAAGACATCGATCCTCCTCGCAACGCTTGGCTCAAAGCGAAAAATGCCGTATAGGCTGCTGCTCGGTGACTGCATCACATAAAATCGATTCCCACAATGAGTTGGTACCCGCCTATTTTCTTTATTGACATGCATTACTTTGTTAAAACATGCACGAGACATAACACAGGGGCCTAATGCTGGTACAGGAAGCTTTAATCCTCAATTTGTGATGGCCAAAACTAATTCTCAGGTGGTAGAAAATACCACTATAGAACACTAAGAGGTTGCCTCAGTTGCTTGTTAACACAACATATTCTACACATACAAATCTCTTTGCGGGGAATTATTGAGTGTTCCACTTGTCACTGGTCCATGATCGGAATTTTAAAAGCCTGAAATGAAAAAGCGGGTATAAACAGCCCCCTGTGAAATAAATAGCTGCCAGACAGGAGGCTGTGGCGGCAGCCAAGCCAAGCCAAGCCGCCAGGCAGCGCCACCCTCCGCTGCTCTCCGGAACCTCCAGAGAACCTGAATAAACAGTCGATGTTTGGGATCCACGCCGCGCGGTCGTGTCTTCTTCTCCCGCGCGTACACGCGTCCCAACAGTGGTGACCCGGACGAGGCTTACCGCCTTTTTCAAGCGATCGACGCCATGGAGACTCCCCCTGACGCACCGGCCATCTCCGCCGTCGACATCAGGCTCCCGCCGTTTTGGACAGCGGACCCGCAGCTGTGGTTCCTGCAGGTGGAGTCCCAATTCCACCGCTCGTCGTATTGCCGCTGAGCTAACAAAGTACCACCACGTGGTCGCCAGCCTCCCACCGGCAATAGCGAGCGAGATACGCGATCTGCTGGTCGCTCCACCTGCAGAGAACGCGTACACAGCGCTCAGACAGCTGCTCATCAGCCGCGTCACGCCGTCGGAGCCTCAGCGACTGCAGCAGCTACTGCACGACACCGAGCTCGGGGACCGGACGCCCAGCCAATTGTTGCGCCACATGAGGCAGCTGTTGCACACGGCCGGCGCAGCCACCACCGATGCCGACAGCAGACTGCTTCGCGAGCTGTTCCTACAGCGACTTCCGGTCAACGTGCGCATGGTCCTCGCCTCGGCTGCCGACAAACGCCTGTCTCAACTCGCCGAGCTCGCGGACTCGGTGCTGGCGGTCGCTCCGCCGTCCGTCGCGGCGCTACAGCCAGACATCGCCGGCGGCGCGCCCACGACCACGCTGCATGACATCCGGGAGCAGATATCCCGCCTCGCCGATACCGTCGCAGCGATGCAGGCCCGCAGCACTCCCGAGGAGCGCCAGCGCCCAGCAGTGCAACAGAGAATCTGCTGGTATCACAGGAAGCATGGCAATGCTGCTCGCAAATGCATTCCTCCGTGCGACTATGCGGGAAACGGGAGCGGCCGGCACTGAGGACGACCAGTGTCGCAGAGGCCCCCGAACGTCGTCCATCAGTGTTTTTCCTCACCGACCGCGACAGTGGCCTTCGATTCCTCGTGGACACCGGCGCTGAGGTGAGCGTGCTGCCGGTTGGGTCCACCGATCGCCGTGTCCCCAGTGCGTCCCCGCTTCAGGCGGTCAACAACACAACCATCGCCACCTACGGACATCGCTCGCTGCCACTCGATTTAGGCTTGAACAGAACGTTCCGGTGGATTTTCATCGTGGCAGCAGTGAAGTTCGCCATCTTGGGTGCGGACTTTCTTCGGCATTTCGGCCTTCTCGTCGACGTGCGCAACCGCCGCCTTCACGATCCCGTGTCGCAGGCAACTGTGCAAGGCAATCCCTCGCACCACCCTCCGCTGAGCCCCACTCTGCTCGGGCCGTCCGGTGCAGAACGTTTTACTCGCATTCTGCAGGATTTTCCCGAGTTGACGAGGCAGCTGCCAGCCAGCGCCGCGGTGAAGCACGAGGTACGCCATTACATCGCCACCAGCGGCCCACCCGTGCACGCGCGGCCTCGCCGTTTGCCTCCAGAGAAGTTGAAGGTCGCACGACAGGAATTTGAACACATGATGGAGCTAGGGATCATCAGACCCTCGTCGAGCGCCTGGGCATCTCCACTTCATATGGTGCCAAAGTCAACGCCGGGAGACTGGCGACCATGCGGGGACTATAGGGCGCTGAACCAGGTAACGACTCCAGACAGATACCCGGTACCGCACATACACGATGTCACGACGAGGCTTCACGGTGCCACTATCTTCTCGAAGATCGACCTGGTGCGGGCATACCATCAGATTCCCGTTGCCCCGGAGGACGTCCCGAAGACCGCCATCGCAACGCCTTTCGGACTTTTTCGAATTCCTCCGAATGCCATTCGGACTCCGAAACGCGGGTCAGACATTCCAGCGGTTCATGGACGGTGCTATACGCGGCCTCAGCTTCTGCCATGCCTATCTTGACGACTTGCTAGTCGCCAGCAGCACTCCGGAAGAGCACGTGAATCATCTGCGCATCGTCTTCCAGCGCTTAGTGGAACATGGCGTGGTCGTGAACATGGCCAAATGCGAGCTTGGTGTGCGACAACTCTCGTTTCTTGGACACGTCATCTCCGCCTCAGGAGTTCTTCCTCAACCCAACAAGGTTGAAGCCGTGCAAGGATTTCCGCAGCCGACCGCCAAGCGCCAGCTTCGGGAATTCCTGGGTTTGGTAAACTTCTACCGCCGTTTCATTCCCCGCTGCGCCCATATCCTTCAACCTCTTCACGACCTGCTGGCCACTTCACGAAATGGCTCGGACACCCTCTCCTGGTCTCAAGAAGCAAAAGAAGCCTTCTGCGAGGTCAAGGACGCTTTGGCAAACGCCGCACTGCTTGAATACCCCAGGTCCGGTGTCCCGCAGAGCGTAATGGTAGATGCCTCCGATACAGCCGTTGGGGCTGTATTACAGCAGCTCGTTGGGGGAATCTGGCGCCCGATTTCCTTCTTTTCGAGGAAGCTAACACCTACCGAGCGCCGCTACAGCACCTTCGGGAGAGAACTGCTGGCCGTGTACGCTGCCATACGACATTTTCGCCATTTCCTGGAAGGTGTAGAGTTTTTCGTCCTCACCGACCACAAGCCGCTTACTTATGCATTGCGCTCGCTAAGCTCCGACGGTGGAACGCACACAGCACGTGAACGGCGCCAAATGTCCTATATATCAGAGTTCACGACTGATATCCGCCACGTCAAAGGCGGCGACAACGAGGTAGCGGACGCCCTCTCACGGAATCCTGTGAACGCCATCATGCCCACACTACAGGTTGATCTTCCCGCTTTGGCAGCCGCTCAACGTGAAGATGACGAACTGACACACCTGTTGACCGCGACCACTGCCCTGAATCTTGAGTGGATCCCGGTTCCCGGATCCGAGGACAAGGTTTGCTGTGACACAAGCGTCAGTAGAACTCGCCCGTTCGTGCCCGCGAGCCTCCGTCGCCATGTGTTCGAGTCCTTGCACAGACTGTCTCATCCGGGGATTAGAGCCACCCAAAGACTGGTGACGGCAAGATTTGTCTGGCCGGCCGTAAATCGGGACGTCCGACGCTGGGCACGCGAATGTGTAGCTTGCCAGCGCTCTAAGATACAACGCCATACCTCGACAGCACTGGGAACACTCCCCACTCCGGATTCTCGCTTTGATCATGTCCACCTGGACATCGTCGGCCCACTGCCACCCTGCCACGGAAAGGCCTACCTGCTGACCTGTGTCGACAGGTTCACCCGCTGGGCGGAGGCCATCCCTATCGCGGACATCACTGCCGAGACGGTTGCGAGTGCTTTCCTGTACCACTGGGTAGCCCGTTTCGGTGTGCCCTCCACGATAACAACAGACCGCGGCCGACAATTCGAATCAGCCCTTTTCACTGCCATCAGTCAGCTCATGGGCACCTCACGCATACGCACGACAGCGTACCACCCCATGAGCAACGGCATGGTGGAGCGCTTTCACCGCCAGCTGAAGGCTGCGCTCACGGCAACCGAGGAACACAACTGGGTGGAGGCCCTCCCACTCGTTCTTTTGGGTATAAGGTCCACCTTGAAAGAGGACATTGGTTGCAGCGCCGCTGAGCTGGTCTACGGCACGACACTCAGGCTGCCGGGAGAGCTCTTTGCGCGCGGCTCAGAGGAGGCATCCATAGCTTGCAGCGACTATGCACTTCGCCTACGCAACGTCATGAGCAAACTGCGCGCGGTACCTCCACGGCCCCCAGGGTCGCGTGTGGTGCACGTCGACCCACAGCTCACATCGTGCCCATATGTGTTTGTACGACACGACGCGGTTCGGCGACCTCTTCAGCCACCCTATGATGGGCCGTTTCAAGTCCTCCGCCGTGGCAACAAGCAATTCACAATCAAGAGAAACGGCCGTGAGGAGGTCGTGTCGTTGGACCGCATCAAGCCAGCACACATGGACCGTGACGACGCCGTGTTGCCTCCACTAAGGGAATCATCGCCAGGACCCCCAGCTTCAATGCCAGCCCAAGTCCACGAGGTGCCCTCCCGGCTGACGCACAGTGGGCGGCTATCAAGAGCACCCACTCGCCTGGACCTTTAACTCCGTTCGGCAACTCACTAGGGGGGGAGTGCTGTGGCGGCAGCCAAGCCAAGCCAAGCCGCCAGGCAGCGCCACCCTCCGCTGCTCTCCGGAACCTCCAGAGAACCTGAATAAACAGTCGATGTTTGGGATCCACGCCGCGCGGTCGTGTCTTCTTCTCCCGCGCGTACACGCGTCCCAACAAGGCCAAACGCTCGTTGTCAATGGACGGGGATCTAAGCCAAGCTCTTAAAAAATATCCCGGGCAGGCGCCGGGGGGGGGGGGGGGCTCTGCCCCCCGTGAAGCCGTCCGGGCCCCCCCCCCCCCCGTAATCTCCGCCTATGACGTAGTGCGTGTCAATATTGCGTGACAGAAGCATAGAATCGCGCCAGTCGTCAAAACATGTGAATTGCAGTGAGTGGGTGTTTTAAAGACCCACCCATTACAAAGCGCTCAGACATATTTGATCATCATCAGCTGCCGAAGCATCAACAAAGTGAGCAGCTGCGTAGGTTCGCGTGTTGTCTGACAGACGCGAAGTGAACCCTTCGCTGATTTGCAAAAAGGAAGAAGTGTGGCGTAGTGGGCACTTAATAACTGTACATGCAGTAGCATTCTTAGCTTGAAACAACCTATGTTAAGCGCGCAGTCGTTCGTTTTCTTACGGCACGGTTGAGACTTGAGGCGTGCACCGAGAACCGAAGCTAGGCAATGCACACGGGGCCTGAATTTACGCTCTCGCGTTCTGTTCTTGGTCGCGAAGCTCAAGTGTCCTACAAGATTTTTTTTTTTTTTTTTTGAGGGGGGGGGGGGGGGGGGAGAGGGGGTGAACCCTCCCGTTGGCTACACCAATGGTAATCATGTATTTATAGCTATATTCGGTCATATGTTATCTAAAAATGAACTTTACACTGATTATTCAGGAGCTTTCACTGCATGGAGAAATGTAGTACCGGCAGGATTCGCGGTTTTTGTACGTCTCACAACTTCATGAGGAGGCCATAGCTACGGTAGATTGTTGGCCTTGTTGGTGTAACATGATCATAAGTTAAGCGCGGCACTGAAGTAACGAGGACGGGACAGGGAGAACAGCGCTACCATAAGGAGGCTTTTCATATGGTGGCTATACAAGTCTAGTTAACCTCCCTATACCTTTCCTATATTTCTTCTCTCTCTCGCTCTTTTCATACAGCTCGTACATGTTTAGAAAACAGAGATAACGGAGAATGAAAGTGCGGATGTGCATCCGGCTTGCCCTCAAGACCCCATTCCCACCGCCATTTCCCACCACTGCACGATTAAATTCATAAGGCGCCACTATTGTCGTAGGTGGTATGGTTTGTTTGAGCTTGACTGTCCGCAAAAAATGAAAAAAAAAAGTACAGGTAAAATAAGTGCATGCATTTTTTAGAATGAAGAAATCATTCAACTTCGTTGTTAGCACACGCATAGCATTATTGTCACATCTTCTATTACAGGGGTCGGCAACCTTTTGAGGCGGAGGGCCGACTTGCATGAAGCCGATGTGACGGGGGCCGCACCGCCAAGGGGGGGGGGGGGGGGGGGGTCAGGCAAATAGTGTAAAAAACTAGAATAGCTAGAAATCATGTTTATTTTCAGCAAGCTTGTCGCAAGGTTGCAATTTACAGACATAAATTACAAGGTGCACAAACTCCATTTGAGGTGAAAACCGCCATGTTTGCCTTCAGATAAGCAGTGACACGGGGAGGGGTGGGGTAGCCACCATAGGTGGGGGTTGTCACGTTGTCCCGGGGGGCCGCATAATACTGCCACGCGGGCCGCATGTGGCCCGCGGGCCGCAGGTTGCCGACCCCTGCTCTATTATGTACAGAGGTGGTCTAAAGTTCCCAGCCACTCTTCCATGTAATCTACAACGGCAGCGTGGCCTGCGAACTTTTGACCGCCCCTGTGCCTGTGCTCCCCAAAGCATTTCGTGGTTCGTCTTCGTTGCGTTACTTCCAGTGAGCGCATGAATTATTGTTGTCGAGTAATCGAAAATGCTTTGAATAAAAAAAATTAAGGCAGTGTCGCACTACGTGGGTGCCAGGCCCGTAGTCAGGATTTTTTTTTTTTTGGGGGGGGGGGGGGGGGGGGGGGGGGGAGGGGGGCACTTGTTGAAGGCCTTGACAAACACCTATTTTCATAATTTATTCTCGGTAGAACACCCCCCCACCAGCAGAAGTTAGGGGGGGGGGGGGGGCTAGGGCAACCACCCTGGCTATGGGCCTGATTGCAGTACATTCAGCACTAGGGAATATTCTGCTCATCAAGAATATTCGCCACTAGAGCATACTCAGCACTAGAGCCTGTTCATCACTATAGCATATACAGTGCTACAGCACATTCAGCACTACGGCATATTCGGCTCATCAACAATATTCGCCACTTGAGCATATTCAGTACTACAGCACATTCAGCACTAGGGCACATTCTGCTCATCAAGAATATTCGCCACTAGAGCATACTCAGCACTATAGTATGTGCAGCACTATAGCATATTCAGTATTACAGCCAGGCCCGTAGCCAGAAATTTTTTAACGCGATAGCGTTAAAGAGCTCGTTTCGCAGAAATTCCGGCGTCGGCGGCGGTGTCGTTGGTTGTGAGCGAAAAATCATCATCTTGTCCGTGACCGAAAAATCGAGAAAGATGCAAATAAAATAAATAATAAAAAATTCCGAGTCCGAGTGAGGATCGAACCCGGGTCGCCTGCGTGGCAAACAGGTGTTCTACCACACAGCGATGCCCCTGCTTGGAAATACTGTGAAAATAACTTCCTCTGCTTGGAAATGCAGTGAAAATAACTTTTATGCTTCGCAAACGCAAGCGTCCTTTATATAGGCGTCACAATATAACATGTAATATCCCAGTAATATTGCGTGGCACAAGCGTACATTGCCATCGGGCGTCAGAATATGTGACTGTCATAACGATTTCGTAGTTTAAAGCCGGCCACCCATTACAAACGGCACACACCTTACTGCGCGTATTCCCTTAACACCACGTAGTGGGTGCACAGCAAATTATGCACAAAGTGGTTGAAGGAGGCACTCGGGACAGGATATCGCTATGGCGTTCAACTCTTAAAGGCGAAGGTTAAGGGTCCACCAATTGTTTTTTTTTTTTTGGGGGGGGGGGGGGGGGCGCTTGTTGAAGGCCTTGACAAACACCTATTTTCATAATTTATTCTTCTCGGTAGAACACCCCCCCCACCATCAGAAGTTGGGGGGGGGGGGGGGGCTGGGGCAACCGCCCTGGCTACGGGCCAGATTGCAGTACACTCAGCACTAGGGCATATTCTGCTCATCAAGAATATTCGCCACTAGAGCATACTCAGCACTATAGTATGTGCAGCACTATAGCATATTGAGTATTACAGCCGGGCCCGTAGCCAGGAATTTTTTTCGGGGGGGGGGGGGGGGGGCACTTGTTGAAGGCCTTGACAAACACCTAGCTATTCTCGGTAAAACACCCCTGTAGCGAGAGATGGAGACGAGACGTGAGAAGACGTCGGGACGGCGGTTGACGTGGCCGTGCCGAACTCGCCACTTTATTCGGGAACTGCCGAAGCGGAGCGGCGGCCTGCGTCCGAAAAGCCAGGCGCGTGAACTCGTTCTTACTGGCTCGCGCCTCGAGCTGTCAGCATGAGCTGCGCGAGAGGCGCGAGAGGCGCGGCGCGGTGGAACATGATGATGATGAATGGCGATGATGATGACGCTACAACCCCCCTACCATCCGAATTTCGGGGGGGGGGGGGGGGGTGCTAGGGCACCTCCCCTCCCCAAGCTACGGGCCTGGTGGGTGCCAAGCCTGAAGTAAGTGCGGAGCAGGCGGCCTTCTTCCCATCTCTCTTTTTTTGTCTGCTTATTTCTATTTCTTTTTGTTTCTCTCTCTCTTGATTTCTATTTCTTTCTCTTGCTTCTCTTTTTATATTTCTTTCCTCTCTTTCTCTCACTCTATGTTTCTCGACTGCTTCCTCTGTTTTCTATCTCTTTGTCTCTCTATTTCTTAATTTGATTCTTTTTCCTTCTCTTCCTGCTTTTCTTTCTCTATTTTTCATTCTTTATATGCTATGCTTTACTTTCTCCCTTCCTCCTTTCGCTGCTCCTCACCCTCACTTCTCTTTCCACCCCTTTGTTATACGATAGTATACAAGACTGTGCTATGTTCTGTCGGCTTACCTGGATAGCGAGGTGGTTAAGACGCTCGCCGTCGGATCGTCGGTACGCGGTAGGGAGCGTGCATGACCTACCGCGTGCCGACGCGTGGGTTCGAATGCCACCGCCTCACGAGGGATTTTTTTTTCGCCACGATTTTCTCTTTCTATGTATCTTCCTTCATTTGTGTTTTTTTCTTCTTTTTTTTTTTCTTTTTTTTTTTTTTGTGTGTGTGTGTCTCTGCACTACTTACTCTTTATCGCCTCTCACCCATAAATCGGCGCACGTGTTTTGGGAGTGAAGCAGGAGATGAAGAAGAGGGCTAAGAAAAGCGTGCCGAATCATGATGATGATCATTTCTGTTCGCACTACCCGGCACAACGAAAAGCTTTGAGAGCTCCGATCTTAAAAATCGTGCAAATGGGAAATATTGGGAAAATGACACTTCAGTTTAGAATGTGACATTTGGCGCCTCAGAAGCGTTGTATTCAAGAATCAAGCGTCACATAGTCAACGGCTTGATATAATCTTCCATGTGACTAAAAGGTTGCTTCCCAAACTTCTGATTAACACGGGGCCGCTGTTTACCTTACTTACCGTCTCGAGTCATTCTTAAATTTCCCGCCATCTATACTCATGGTTTCCGTCAAAATAACCTCACCTTCACTTGCCGTGAAAATAAAGCTTTCACGGTGCCCGTCGCAATAACTGGAGAGAACTTGCTTGGTCTGCTTGGTTGTGGTTTCGCCCGTTCTGTGCGCCGTCATGTCAGAACTGTTTGAGTTGCTGACTGATCTTTCTTCGAGGCTCGAACAATTGATGTGATGAGAGGGCAGGATCCCGCCGCGCAGTTATGAGACGCCGCCGGTGACTCTTGGACTGTTGTCAGAGCTTCAAGCACAAATCTTTCCAACTGCAGGTCAGTGGTACTCCCGCAACTGTTGCCTCTATCCTTGCGAGTTGCTGAGAATAAATCATTTATAGCCTCCACGAGCTTACGGCCTTGCCTTGCAAGGCTGTCTTGCTCTCGGCTCTGTGGCTCCGTCACCTGCACTAGCGTGACTGAACACCTCTTTCATTCATGTCAATCACGTAGAGCTCCGATTAAGGCACGGACAAAGATTATCTTGTCTCGTCGTCGTCTTTCATAAGTGCGCACTTTTAATTAGCTCCCTATGCATGGTGATCGGTACCCACTTGCTCAGTTAGCTGTTTTAGTAAGTTTAATCCAAGGTTTCACCACAGATGCATGTTCTGCATGACGTCATGCAAACGTGATGAATTAGCTCCGGAGAACTGCTGTGTGCGCTCATTGCTCAGCGATTGCGCGGATTATTTTGTGTGTCAGACCGCGGCTAAAAATAAAGCGCCAGCGTGGAAACGTGCGCGGCTGTGTTTCATGTTTATGTGACAGATCGCAGTTCCGTTGCCGAAATCTTGACAGCTAGACCAGCTGTCGTCCCAGCGTCGAAATCGCGCTGCGACCGTATGTTATCGCCAGAACCCACTGCGATACAAGGGCTGCCCCTGAAGCACGATTATTGCTTCGGCAGATAAAACTGTGTGCCGGTGACGCCAAACCCCAGTATCTGTCGTCCCTTTATGCCTTCGTCGTTCTATCGCGTGGGCGTTGCCGGGATTTCATTTACGCGTACGAATTGCAAGTTTCGGGGAAGAGATGTTGAACTTCCCTATCACTGCGCCCGCGTTCAGTGCTGCTGCGATACATTATTTTGAGCTCGAGGACACAGGTTCAATTCCCGGCCATAGCAGCTGCATTTCGATGAAGAAAAAATGCAAGAACAGTCATCTGCTTAGATTTGGGGGCCTATTAAAGAACTCCAAATGGGCAAAATTAATCCAAAGTCGAGTCCCCCCACTATGGTGTGCCTTGTGATGCCAATGTTTTGACGCACAAAGTCAAGGATTTAAAATTAGTTATTAGAGCACCAAGGTGGCGAATCAAATACAGAGCACCTAGTTTGCCTTTGTGAACCTGCAAACTATGAGGCTGCCTTTTGTCATGACTGCTGGTATTGCACTGAAGTTCCTGCCAATTTCAAGTGCTGAAAGATACAATGCCTGTTACAGGAGTTCGTTAACCATCTGTTTGTTTACCGAAAAAACAATGTCATTCATTTACAGTAGCTGCTACCCGGTACGAAAATTTTAAAACTTACAGAACAGGTTGCGGGTTCGGTCCCTGCCAGCGGCAAGTTGTCTTTTCATCCAATTTACTTTCTTTACATCTGTATCACAATTACTACAATACACTTAAACCAGTTCAGTTAACATCCCCTATACTTTCCTTGACTTCATTATCTGGTGGTTTTCATCAACAGGGTAACAGTAAACAATACAAGTAGTCAACTACGCTTACTTCATTACCTACAAGTCTGTCAGTGATGCTTCAAGGACGGTGCACCGTGTAGAGGCATGACTCCTTGAGGTACAATGCATTGAGAGGAAGGGAGACTGCCTTTTTGTTTGCAGTTTGAACCATTCTCACGTGACACTGCTATTTCATACAGTTCAAGCACGATAGCTTTTGCATGATTTATGCATTGCCCTTGTTTGCAGTGGTTAAACTTGGTGAAGGTGAAATGCGTCTCATAGACACCATGAAGGTCACCCTTGACCCTGTGTGATCCAAAGTGTTTTGGTGGAGTGAGGAGCTTGTATTATGTGTATCTGAACTTCAAAAAGGAGGAAAGAGAGGGGATGGATTTTCACTTGGGTCTCTCGCTTCAAATCATTAACTTCTAAGAACTAAATGTCTTGCAAACGAACGGCGTGTAGTTCCTCACGCTTCTCAATTCACAGCCATAGTGATGGGAAACATGGCCGTAGAATATTTGAAAACCACTTTTTCACCATTCAAGGTATTCAAAATTGCTATGCAAGCCAGCTGAAAGAGAAAACAGCTGAAACACTTGCAGAAGGAGACATTTTCTAAGCCATAAGATTTGTAGATTCGTGCTTTGTTCACACTGGTGCCATCAATGAAAAGTGGACGATGCTTATTTCGAGCAAAAGCTGTGATCTTATGTATTGTTTTGTGGGTCCTCAACTGGGCATTTTCTAATGCCATTTTTGTTCATTCTTTCATAATGAATGTCGGCCATACATATTATTATAAGCAGCATTGTTATCTGAATGCAACTTCATTATACATCGAGGTTGTAGTGTATATATAAGTACTGTCACATGTGCTGCTTCTGATAAGCATGTTTAATAGTCACCGTCTGGCCTTGGCTACTGATTGAGCAGTTAGCTTTTGGGCAAAAAAATGTATGCAGAAAACATATGATGCATGAACTGTCAAACAAACTGGTTGCCAAACTGCGAGTGGCCTTTCGGTTGACACCCATGCAGGAAACATGGCCGGTCGGGACGCAAGGGAGAATGGAGGACCCAGACGTCCATCAAACACCATTCATCTGGAATCATGTAAGTGGGCGAACTGAATTTCGCCGTCTTGCCTTCAGTTGCCAGTGTGCACAGATGCAGAGGTTACATCCCTCGCTGAACTGCATCAATTGTTGCTGTGAGATGCAGTTTTCCTTATGGTTACTGGCTGTAGTCAGGTAATCCTGTAAGAAACTTTTGTTAATATTGCAAAGAGCACCGCAGCACATCTCACAAGGAGTTGTATTAAACTGTTCTACATACTGGTCATTGCCATAGAAGTTTTGATGTCGTGTTTCATACCCTAAGCACTGTACAGAGCTCATAGAATAATGTGTGACTTCAAAGTTCAAGTATAACAGCTGGTATGTGCAATTTTTCGAGATTACTACATCATGTGACTACAGATCTCGTAACTAGAGGCAACATGGTTTCTACGCGAGTGTATGAGCCAATATTATACCAATATGAAATGAACTGAATGCAGTGGAAATAAAGAGTATTTGCATTACTTAGTCCTAAATTGTTGCATTTTATTGCCTTGAGCACTGTCTTTCCTCTTGTAATTTCTGATGGGGTCGACAATACAAATAAGTGAAAATAGATAAATGAATGGCAGGCAGAGGGAGGTCACAAATTTTGCTTGTTATGCATGCCCCTAACCAGGCATGCAGTCAGCTTATCCCTTTTAAATAATCTACTTCGTGCAAGCAGTCAGCTGTGACTTATGTCAGGCCTGCAACTGATGATGAGGCCCTCTTGGTCCAGTGGAGAGTGGCGAGGAGGACGAGCACGGCTACGTCCACCCGGCTCGACTCGACGGTGCCGAGGTGCGGCGGCCTAGCGTACCCTACCACACCCGCAACCTCATCAGGCAGCTGCCATCCAGGAATCTAGGCAAGTGTTATGCACTGTTACACAACTGTTGTGTCATGCAGTAAGTAACCCGAGAAACAAGTGTTGCTCCCCCCCCCCACCTCTGTGCCCTGACGTCCAGAAGAAATACTGTATTTGCTCAAACTCAACGTACAGCTAACTTTGAGAGTTCAAAATAAGTAAGCACCGAAGTGTTACGTTGCCGTACTTTTAAAGGAAACTATGGCATGCTGCTATGCTGACGATAAAAAGGAGGCAAGCTCAGTTCACCTCCACAGAATGTGAAGTTTATTCTTCTCGTAGTTACATTTCATCTGTGATCCAGCTTTCCTGGTCTTAAAGGGACCCTGAAACGGTTTTGACGATTTTGTACAAACACATTGAGCCAGTAGACCAAGTCCTAAGGCTCATTTACAGACTAATTTAAGCTCTCTGCATACACTGTGTAATTGATTACAACGCTATAAAGCTGCGAATCGCTGCAGATCACTGCGGCTCAGCCCAACATGTTTTCAACCGCCCCTCCCGAGTATGACACGCATTCTGCGCATGATCTGATTGGCTGCGGTGTGCGCGCACGAAAAATTGGCTGGTAGGGTGGCGGCACCTGTCGGAGCAGATATAAACCACTCCGCGATGTCTCTGTTGCCAGACGGCGTGCGTGCTGCCGGGCGCACTGGGCTATGGTCTCCGAGATGCACGCAACCTGTCGGCGTGCAATCTCGGAGGTCTTCACTGGGCGAAGCTCAAATCGTCGAGTGTGCTCACGTGAGCTCTGCGATCGCCAGCGATGCCAGCGTGTCTCATGAGTTGAGGAGGCAAGGCAGGGGTGAGAAGGAGGGTATGATATAATTGGCCGTAGCCGCCTTGGTACACAGCGTGCAGCGAAATTTGTGGTGCCAATGGTTCGATGATGCTCTAGCCTAAACGCTGACAAAGCTTCAAATAACCGTTTCAGGGTCCCTTTAAGTCACCGGAGTATTCCTCGATTGTGTGCCAATTCAAGGGCCGTTACCATGACAAGCTTGCCTTCAGTACCCAGGTGTTCTCTTGTTTTCGGTCCAAGGGAACTTTTCCAGGAGGCTGAAGTTCTTCGTGGTTTCCATTGCTCGAGGACTCAGGCATGGAAAAAACTCAAAACTGCTTCGTTCAGTATGCAAAATGACTTTCCTTTGATATGGGGCACTCACCATATGTACTTCTTTGGGAACGGATGTAGTGGAGAAAAGTCGTAGTCGAGCAACAAACTAGCCTGTGCAGACTCGCAACAAAACGTGCTCCATTGCCATTTTGTGATCGGGATTATGGTAAATCTCCTCCTCCGATAGTCAGCTGTTGCCAACATTGTAAAGGGGATTTCAGTTTCATACCAGATTGTGACCTGCTGGCAATTTTTGGACTCATTTTATAAAAAAGAGGGCTGTGCGTTAGATTTGAGTTGGCATGGTACTTATTTCCTGCAGAATTTCTGTTTTCACTGCTGAGTTCGTGGCCTTAGCAGACCCTAAGTGATGGGCAGCAAGCATTGTATGCTGCATTAAAGAGGCAACAGAGGACAAGGAAGGAAAAAATCACGCCATATCCACGAAGTGAATGATGATGACTGGGCGAAGCTCGATCGTTTTCATCCATGGCAGAAAGAGAATGTGTGGCCTGGAACGCGCTTATATTCATGGTCATCAGCGTCATCGTCGTCGTTATCACGTGTAGTGGGTACATTCCACTATACTGGAACGCGCTTATTCTTCATGGTCATCAGGCGTCATCGTCATCTTTATCACGTGTAGTGGGTACATTCCACTATACTGCAACGTGCTTATACTTCATCATTATCACATGTAGTGGGTACATTCCACTATACTGCGTCATCGTATCTTTATCACATGGAGTGGGTACATTCCACTATACGTGGCTATCTACCTACCTACCTACTACGACAACTACAGAAGAGGGACAGACCCACACCCTTAGGAGCTTCGCCCCTAAAACTTAGTGAGCAACCCACTTCCTTTGGAAAGCATAATTAGTGATAAAAGGTGTATTCAAGGTCCTTTGTTTATGTGCCCTTAACTTTGTCATTGCTAAACAAGAGACAGGCAAGCTTTGGTGCTCCGCATTTTCCTTTGCAGTTAAGAGTGTATGTCAGGCGGCCTCTGGTGCAAAGGCTTACCCTTTGAACTTAAGCTTTCCAGAAACTTTGATACAACTAGTTTCTCTCCGACCTGACATTGTGTCAATCATTATAGTCATTGTGCTCAGCGTAAATTATGCCTGCTGCTGGACAAAGGCCTCTCCTAATGATCTACAACCCACCCTCTCCTGTGGAAGCCGATTTCATATTAGACCTTCGAATTTTTGAAGTTCGTCTCACCACATAGCCCTCTGCTGTACATGGCTGCATTTTCCATCTTCTTGTATTCGTTCCACTGCTCTAACTGACAATCGGTTGTCAGTCCTTCTCATGACTTGACCTGCCCCGGCCAATTTTTTTCTTTTAAAGGGGTACTGACACAAAATTTCGCGGCCGAGATAGCCTGCTGGATCGATTCCCGTGTACATGCGTGTACCATCTGCAAAATATCGACAGCGAATAAAGCTTGGAAGGTATTTTATATGAATTTTGAAGTTGCGTGCGCGATCCAGCATTCTAGGCCGCACCTGGCGGCATTGACACCCTCGGAGGTGACCCGCGGTGACCCCCCTACTTCCCGGTACAACAGGTTATGATGACGTCGTAGCCGCCATTTCTGTTTTGGCGCGCTCGCCACTGCGCTGTTGGTGACTGCTCGGCGGCTGCTCGCGAGTGTGTGGCCGCGGCCAAGAGGAGCGCTGCCGCGGCGCACGCGTTGAAAGTTTTGTGTTTGGCGACAGTACAGCTTTCCCGTTTCCTTCTCCCAAGGACTTCTTGATTTCCCTGTGCTGCCTGGGCTGCAGTGACAGGCCACAATGCCGAAATCCTTCTGCGCCGTTTCCTTCTGCACGTCGAAGTCGGGATCAGGCGTATCGCTGCATACGTTTCCCCGCGACGAACCTCGGCGGCAGAAGTGGATCGAGTTCGTGTGCGCTTGTGGACGTCAGGCGTATCAGGACTGGTCCCCCGTGCAGAACAGTCGCGTTTGCGGGCTCCATTTCGAGGCGCATTGCTTTACCACACAGGCGCCGGACTTGGCGTACATGGGTCTTCCGACTCCACCCTGTGCATCGCTCACGTCTGGTGCTCTGGTGTTACCTAGCTTTCTTCGGCACCAACAACTTGAAGGGCATCACAATGTTATCAAGTGATTCAATCGAATATTGAACGTAGAAAAAGAGAACGTACTTTGGCTAAATGAATTGCCCTGCAGAACATTTGTGTACGAATGTGTCGGGTCTTACCATAGTACATTGCCGACGCGAGGTTCATCGTGGTCGTCGTCGCTGGTATCGTTGCCGCTTCCCGACGAAGCACTCCTCGCCAGCGGGTCAAACCTGAAGTGATTCGCCCCGTCGTAAATTTCTTCCATCCCCGTCGCAAGAAAATTGTCGCCATCAGACGACGATGAGCCCGACGACGGCAGCGAGGACGATAACGGCGACGACATCACGCAGCATGGGTGACAAGCGAATGCAAGCAGACGACGCAGACCGCGCGGAAGTGCGTCACTGTTCTGTGCGCTCCGTGACCGAGCGTTTCACTCGCTAGGTGGCGATAGTTGCACCCGGCGGCTTGTCGTTTTTGGAGCTCTGTCAAACCGAAACTGAGGCTGTGTCGGTAATGAGGAGCTTGTAATTAATTATCTGTCGCGCGCTGCAGCAAACGATGTGCCGTGTTATGACTAACAGGCCCCCAGCAACACATTGCAGCAAAAAAACGCGGGGCGAAAATTTTTGTGTCAGGACTCCTTTAATGTTAACTAGGATATTAGCTACTCCTGTTTTGTTCCCCGATCCACTCGGCTGTCTTCCTGTCGTAAGTAATGTTACACCCATCATTCTTGTTCCATTATGCACTCTGTGGTTTTCAGCTTCTCCTCAAGTTCCATTGCTATTCACCAGTTTTCTGTGCCATATCTTACCACTGGAAAAATACAATGGCTTGTACACTTACTGCTTTAAACTTTTGAGGATTGATCTTTTTTTTGCGAAATGCGTCCCCAGAATGTGTATATTTTTTATTGCTGAATTAAATTCTTCAAATGAATCTGTTTAAGAAAAAATTGTCTAAAATTTTTGGGGGGTGACCGTAAAGTGACAGAAAATACTTTTGTGTTGTTACATACACATGGTTTATTCGTGGGTAGCAGCAAGATAAATTCTTTAAAAAAACCTATACGACTGTTAAAAAAATAATATGCTGCAATAAACGTCTGTGTGGTTCGCAGACGTACAAAAATAAGCGCATAAAAGCCGCTTTTGATTCAGTCAGCATTGTCTCGCTGCGCACACTTTTGAGGTGTTGCTCGCTCATCAACATCTGAGTCTTAACTCGTAAGTAACTCCTCGTATAAAGGGCGGACATTCACTGAATCAGATTCTGATTCAGCAGATGAGCAGCAATTCTAAGGAAATTGCCGCTAGACTCACTTGCGGCAGGGAAATCGGCGTGCACTTCCATAGCGCAAGCAAACTGTACGGGCGAGTGCACTGAAGAAAACTGTGTAGTTGCGAGCGTATCCAGAAAGCAAGAACAAGTCCGAAACTTATAATAATCCTTCGTCTTATCACCAACGAGACGGAGGCCGTTTGTGTGAATCGCTGAAACAGGAAACGCAACCACAGCGGCATCATTTGTGTCAGTTAGCACCTGCATGGAAACAGGTGTAATCGCGTACTGGAGAGCAATAAACGAGAGTGTAACAAATCAGTCACCTTTTGAAAAATTCTAAACCGAAAAGGCATCAGTTTTGCAAGTGCAACAAGCGGAAAGCGGCCGAAGAATGAAGCCAAAGCTAGCCGGTGCACCGCTGTAGTAAAGCATAAAAAAAAGGGGGGAGGGACATTGGTGCAAGGAAAGAATTCCACATATTCGCGCGGTGTGGCAGAACATTCCAAGCAAGAGGAATGATTAAAAAAGGCACGCGTTTTAAGCATACAGGCAATGACGTACATGTACATCTTTGACCGTCATGTGGCTGTTAGCAGATGACATGCATGTACATCATTGACCCTGAAAGGGTTACTTCTTAGTGTACTTGGCTGGTCACTTGCTTTTTTAGGCCCATATTGGCAAACCAACCTTATCCTTATCTCTGATTTTCCTTATCGTTTTTGTGCCCTTAAGGTGTGTTAAGTGCATAAAAATAGTTAGTGGGGCAAAAAATAACAGGTTGATTTGTGATTGTTGCATTCATGTTTATGAAGCCCATTAAGGGAAGAGAAACGATAAGTAAACCAAGTAATAAGAATAAGGGTGGTTTGTGAATACGGGCCTTAGGTTTTGATATATATCTGCGCACGTTTCTTAATCTTGCAAAAAAAAAATATGAATGACTCATCTGTTGCTGGTTTGTTGACCATCATTAAGCAAAAAACAGTGCACACTTCAAGAAAGACATTTTACTTTGTGAAAAAACAGAGAAATTTTTCACTAGCCGTGCAAAGCTTAATAAACAGTGAAGATGGTTGATCTTAGGGTCCTTCTATGCTAGGTGTTTCCTTGGTGTAGACAAAGTAGAGTCGAACCACAGCCTATCACAGACTATGCAAGAATGTCCTCACGCCAGCGCCAGAACTAACGTTCAAAGCTGGCTGTGGCAACCCTAGTAGAAGTGTGGGCCTTTCGATGCTAGTACTCGGCTCGCGGGGCGGGCAAACTTGGCACGGTGGCTGCACAGACTGTCTCCTTTGGTGGGAGCAACTGATAAGCAACGGTGCGTGATTAGCAATGGCGCGGAGAATTTTTTAGGGGTGAAGCACCCCTAAATGGACGGATAAGCCGAAGCTTATCCGTCCACGTCTGCGGTGTCCATCATGGCACAGCACCATTTAAAAGGTTAACAAAAGGTTAACAAGAACAAAATAAAAGGCTCTTAACCAGAACAAAATGTAAGGCCACAACACCGTAAAAACACCAACATTTAAGCACACATCTATCAAAGCATATGACAAAAAAAGGTTTAACAATACACTAATACCAGTGATAATTGTGACAGAACAATAAAAATACCTACAAGCACAAACCCTTTGTACTAGTCGGCGACTTCAACGTACACATTATGGACCTAACTTAGCTTTGTCGTCGACTCTCACTGTCCGCTGTCAAGGTATATAGGAAACCATTGCTATAGTCCAAACATATGTGTGTATGTGAAAAAAAAAGAAGGTTTACAATAGATGAACATCAATCATAATTGCGACAAAACAATATAAAAGACCTACAAGCACAAACCCTTTATACTAGTCGGTGACTTCAACGTAGACATTATGGGCCTTAGGACCTAGCTTTGTCGTCGATTCTTTATGTCACTTTATGTCACTCGGTTTACATTATATGGGGCAACGCTCGGGTAACATAAGGTTACTCATCCATACGATACCCAGAGCTTCGCCCACTCGTCATGATTCACTTTGTAGAGAGGCGTGGATTTTTTTGTGGACACCCAACATTTTACCTCGAGATTTAAGAGCTTCTCTCTTAGAATGTGTTGATTGATTGATTGATTGATTGATTGATTGATTGATTGATTGATTGATTGATTGATTGATTGATTGATTGATTGATTGATTGAAAGTGATGTGTGCTGGTACTTGTCACACAGATGACCTGAGCCCGGTAGAGCCAGATGCTGTAGTCTCGGAGAAACCTCGGGGCGACAAGGTGCCACCGAATGGCAGCATCCTCGGACGCCGGCAGCAGCAGGCAGCGCGATAATTGGCGCTACCTGACACTTCGCGTGCGTGCAGCCACGGCAAACAATGCCAACGACATGAATGCCGACGACCTGTTCAACGTAAGTTGGCGCGGCCATGCATGGTTGTCGCGGTAGTTTAGCGATTAAAATGCCTCACTACTTAAGCACGAGGGCGCGGCTTCGATACCCTTCCACGGCACCCGCATTTCTGTCAAAGTGAAATGTAGGTCTGTGAGAATATTTGAGCTTTTCGAGCATTCGAACGAATATCGTAGTATTTGAATTTTTTTTATGCTAATTTAATATGTTCAAAATTTCGAAGTATTTGAAACGGAACAATTTCATGCAATGTAGTGCGTGGAACCCACCTGAAAAGGTGGTTTACCTGAAGTGTAGTGCCACTTTGTTGTGAAACCACCTATCTAGGGGAAATACGCATTGCTGTGAAGCTGTATTCTATGGTTCTCTGTCCTCCTGCCTGAAGTGATAGGATAGATGATAGGACAGAGTGTGCTCAGTCATATCGCCGTCGTTTTCTTGCCCGAAAGGCTCTTTCAGGCAATAAAGATGTTTATTTTCTCTCTTGCTCGGGCAAGGAGTTTGATGCCTTGTGGGAAACTCGTCTGACTATGTATAATCCACTTGATAGTGCCTTGACTTGACTTTTGTCTGTTGTTGGCGAAAATAAAATTGAGTTGTCACGGGCAACGCAGATCTTGCGAGCGGACAGCAACTTCTCGGAGGCCGTTGCGCTGGCCACGCTACGCAACTCCAAGCAGAGCCTGACGCTGAAGCGCTCGGTCAAACGCCGCCTCACGTCATCGAGGGCCGACCACGCCAGCGCCGCTCAGCGCAGCGTATCATGGTGGCGGAGGACCAAATTCTCATTCGCAATGGTAAGTTTTTCAATGAGTAGTACTGCCCTAGCCACTGCAAGATAGTGATGCTAAAAGGGCTGCTGATAAAGGTTAAACTTAGGACAGTCCAGTAAGCCATGGAACAGAAAATTATATGTGTAACGCTAAGGGACAAGGAAAGAGCTGAGTGGGCGAGGAAATAAACGGGTGTTAAGGACATCATAGTCGAAATCAAAAAGAAATTTGGCGTGGGCAGGAGGGATTGTAGCGAGAAGTGAAGATAATCGCTGATCGTTAAGTAACAGACTGGGCTCCAAGAGAAGGCAAGCACGCATGGGATAGACGGGAAGTTAGTTGGGCAGATGAGATTAAAAAGTTTGCGGGGATAACATTGCTGCAGCTAGCACAGGACTGGGTAAATTGACAAAACATGGGAGAGGCCTTTGTCTGGCTGTAGTTGTAGTTAGGATGATAATAATAATGAGCAGTCTTGAGTTTCTAGGCACTTTACTAAACTTTGCAGGCGGCCCTAAACCACCAATTTTCGATGTTTCAGAAGCGGTGGGAATCAGGCAAAGTCCCTGCTAGAAATATATTACTAAAAGTATTGTTTTAACAGATTTTACAAGCTCTATATTCACTTTTCTCCTTCGCAATCAGCATTCTCTCAGTGTCAACTGTGGCATTTCATTCCTGTTTTATGGGCACGCTTGAGCTCATGCACACGTTGGTTGGTTTCTCACAAAAGTGCGCAATTCTTAAGAAAATTTGGATTGCTGATGAAAGTACAGTAAAACCTTGATAATTCCAACTATGATTATTTAAAATTCTGTGTAACTTGGAGAATTTCAGTGTTCCGATATTTCTTCATGCACATTTGACTGAATACCTTAAAATGGTGGCCTGCTCCATCCTGATTAACCCTAAATATTTTGAGTGCTAAGCCCCATTGCCTGATCCTGATTTCTCCACTAACGGAGTGAAGTGTATGTCTCTTCAAAGCTCTTCCGTTTGCAATGTTCATTATGCCAACGTTTTGCAAGGCCATGTTTGTGGCCATCAAGTGTTTCTTGTTTGCCGGTTCTGTTGAGTTTTATATGTAAGCGTACGTTCAGTGCAACAC
>JALIZH010013953.1:0-19853 GCA_030522465.1 Rhipicephalus appendiculatus | reverse complement strand
GAAGCACTGATAGTCGTAACTAGAGTGACCTAGAATAGGGGGAGTGTCCAAAGCGCCGGCTCCCGCGTGGGCCTTTTGCGGTGAACTGCCGCGCCGCGCCGCTGCTGCGCCGGACCCGTGGGCTTTCCGCGCTCGGGAGCGCGCGGAAAGCGAGGGGCGTCTGCTACGTTCTGTAGTTTTTGGCGCTGGGTTTCCACACAGGGCGCTTCAAGTCTACTTAACTTTAATAATGCGGTGCGGAATGGAGTTTACCCATGTTTACGCGTTATGTTAGTGCGGGGGCAACAACAGAATGCAAAAAATCGTGTGTCATGCGGCATCAGCGTGGCCTAGTTCCAATGATAGAGCTTGACAACGGTGGTGCGTGCGTAATAACGCGCAAAATGAGCAGAGACAAGGAAACAACGAAAAGAAACTTCTTCGCACGGGTAATCGGGCAATGGCATCGCGCATGCAAGAATTGAGAGTAATAAAAGAAGGTAAATTACACGCGCCGTCGGCTGGAATTCTTACGCGCATTGAGCGCTTCGCTCACCACTATGTACGAGCACCACTGCTCCTGTACGCCAGTGGTTTTCTAGCCATATGTACACCGCTTCATTCGACAATTTGTTAGCCTCGACTAGCACTTTATTATGAACAGAGCACATCGCGAAGACGTGAGGGAAACAAAAGAAAGAATAGAGACGGTCATACGAGCTCAATACTGTTGGCTTATTTTGGCTTCTGAGGTAGCGTACAAGGCTCACCGAGCGCAAAGCGTGAGTTAAGTTCTGATATTTAAAAAAAAAAAGCAATTCCACAGGATTGTGCATAAAAGGCGTATTATGGAAAATACAGTACCAATGTCCAGATATCGGGTTGGTCCAGCGTCGGGTCCAGCGTGGGGTTTGTTTCTATCTACAGAGATCGCTTAAGGTCAGTATGAAACATTTCCGCGAGAAGCGTGCATCGCTTCAAGCCTTCACCGTACGAAACGAAGACAGTTTCAAACAACTCATTCTTAACTTCAGATATTTTGAAGGTTCTCGGTAGACGATCTCATGAAATGCAATTGTTCCTGCTGCAATCGAGTGCGCGACAACAAGGCAGCCGGCTACAATTTCCCGCTTTTTCCTGATGAGCTTAATATAGCGTACGCCACGTTTTCGTGCTGAAGCTCCCCTAGTACTGACAAAGCTCAAAATTTTTTCCATTAACTGACACAGCGTGTCTGTCATCTCTTTAATAAATATAAATAGATTGTCTGATAGGCAAAGCAATAAGCCTCTTGTGTACGTACCACGGCGTGTGTAATCAGATGCTGTGAGCTGAGAATCACGTTCGTTTTCGGGCGATCGCTCGTAACATGAAGTGAGGCGTACACGATGGTGCACTGTTATCGATTCATTTACTTTGGTTTGTCTTGTCTTTCTTTAAAGCTGAAAGCCTTAGATGCCTCATTAAACGCGGAAATCTAACGCCGGCGTTCCGCGTCGTCAACACGAGTGATGCAAAAAAGTATCACGTGACGACGTCATCATGACGTCATAGATTGATAAAGTTTGTGATGGCATCATGACGTCATTCAGCGTGACTTCATGTGATGACGTCATGACCTGACATGGTCATTTTGCATTGCCTCCGTGATCCGTGGGCCGATCACGGAGGCCATGTAAAACCAGGTGACGTGCAGAAACCTTGCAGTGCCTTCGGGCAGTGCGAAACATTAGGTGCAGAAAGTTTTCGGAGGGGGGGGCGGTGGAGGACTAAGGCATCGAATGAAGAAAAAGCAGACCACTGCTTTCGCCGTCGAGTCGTCTTAGGCGAATGCATAAGGGACCTTGTGAGTTTTATGTTTTTCATGCATTTTACCTACGCGGTCAATTCTTCAAACGTATAGGTAAGTCTTACATCGTGAGATCGCTATTGCTGATCACCATGTTTCCATTCCCTGACGGAGAGAAATCTTTAGACCGCGCATCGTCAGAATAATTCTGGCCGAAGATAGTCGGTTTGCGCGCCACACAATTAGCCGTTACGCAAATCACACGCATGTCAAGTTAGTGATGTCATTGCCTTACCAAGTGGAGGAGACGCGAGAGTCACGCGAGTTATTTTTTATTTTTGGCACCGTGGCGCATTCCGCTTGGCATGAAAAGGCTTGAAACAGCAGAGCGTGGAAGGCAGCCTTGTAAAACAAATCGAAAACACGAAATGTAGCTTACCAGTGTGGAAGCTTGGGCTAGTTGGTTTATGATCATACTGGCAAGTTTTTGCAGGGCGCGAACATAGGAAAAAGGACAGAGTAGACAGAAAGAGCGCTCTTTCTGTCTACTCTGTCCTTTTTCCTATGTTCGCGCGCTGCAAAAACTTGCCAGTATGAAAACACGAAGTAAAAGAAATGATATGAAGTGTGCAAACGCGTTTGCATGAGATAGCTATTTACTACGTGCATATATCTGCTACGTTCGCCTGGTTATCTTTGTGATCTCCAGCTTATTCTTTTCTGCAGCACGTTTACGTTCGTCATTCCACACGAAACAAAATTAAGCACCTTCGCTCACGATGGGTGCGCGCAGAATGCGTTCCTCAAACGGGCGCGTATAACTGCGTACGATTGCGGTGACAAAGCAGCTGAAAGGAAATATACAAAATCCGCGTTTCATAACCTACAAACGCGTTCTCTGTGTGGTGAGTCGGTGCAGTATTATGTTGCAGTGACGCAGTATTAAATCTTGTCCGTATTACCGCAACGTTGGCTAATAGCAGCCAAAATATCAGGCGCGTAGCAGACGCTCGCCGCTTTGACGCAGCTTCCACCGCGGAGAAAGCCCACGGGTCTGGCACGGCAGCGCCGCGGCGCGGGAGTTCACGGCGAAAGGCCCTCACTCCTACCATGTATTCGCGCGGCGCTTTGGACACTCCCCCTATTCTAGGTCACTCTAGTCGTAACATTGAATGAATGAATTGACGCATTATCTCCTTCGGAAGTTGCCTAAGCGATGCAGCAGGTTGCAGCTTTCGCGAAAGGGAGAACGTGAAAGCCGCCATGCCGGCGGCACCGGCATGGCAGCTTTCACGTTCTCCATATGGCGTTCGTCAGCGCCTGGAAGGGCCCCAAGGCAGTCGCATCCCGTGGCCATAGAAACGCGAGTTTGGCATTCATTTTTCGCAAAGTATAAAATTTTCCTGCTGCGTACTATGCTCCATGTCGGCTTTGTATCTTGTCCTGCAGATGGGGTTTTGACCCTTTTTCTACCGAAGACGAGCTCGGCTCGTCCACCATGAAACAAGCGTTCAGGGGCACCGCGGTAAGCTATACCATGATTCATTTTGCCGTCTTACCTTGGGACTCAACAGCTATCACAGTAAAAGATTTAAAAACGCGTTCAATGAATGCATTTTGGTCGAGAAAGGACTTCATTCATCTAAACAAAATTAGAATATGGCGCCCTCTGCGCCCGAGCGGTGCGCGCATGCCGGAACAGCTCCGCGTTAAGAAAAAAAGAAGAAAAAAGCCCCTTAAAACAGCGAAGCTGTTCTTGGTCGAGCCTTTAATGTCCGGGATCCGTGGTAACGCTTGTGAGCGTCATAAACGGGTATGTGCCAGAGACATTGGCCAAATTCCACTACTGACCACTGGTCCACAAAAAATGAAGGCAACAGTCAGCCCAACAAACGGGAATGTGCCACATAAATCTGTGCGGCCTATCAGAAAGCTATTATCGTCGCAAACGCCACAGAAATTGGGTAAATCCATCACTACACTCAACTACCACTAAAAAGGAAGAAGGCAACAGTTAGCCCAACACAGGGCGCGCGCGTTACCGTAGTCACACCACTGTCACGTGATAATTTGTGGTTATAAAAGGTGGTGCACTAACATCTCAAAGCTTATAACAAAGAGCGTTTACTAAAACGCAGTGATACAACGTATCTGAAAGACTTGCAAAACACAGAAATGCGTTAGCTTGACGAAGGGAACACCACCAGCTTCGCTGTTTTATCGGTGTCCGTGAAGCGGAGCTGGTTGAATAAAAAAAAAATCTTTTTGCCAATGTTTCGTGAGATAAAGAATTTCAGTTATCATGCCCTCGTGGCAGCGACTATACATAGCAGCATAGTTTCACAAAATGATCGTATTTCTACCACGACCGCGTCAAGACGTATCGGCAGTGGAAGCCCTTAGATGTAAGCGGACCTCCCACCTGCGTGTCCAAGGTTTGTTTTGACGAGCTCACGTTTGTGCGCTTTATTTTCAAATTTCAGAGACGTTTTCTGCGCCGAAGACTAGGGATTAGGGCACTTTTTGTGCTGGATTGCAGTGAAGCCCATCCTATGCACATTTAAAAAAAGTGATATATATATATATATATATATATATATATATATATATATATATATATATATATATATATATATATAAAATGAAGGGCTAACATAGGACCCGGAAGTAACAGTTCAAAAAATATATCCAGCACGTAGGAAAAATGGTTCTTGGGAAGGACTGACGTTTCGGCCGCGGGACCGGCCTTCGTCGGAGTGACTCCGACGAAGGCCGGTCCCGCGGCCGAAACGTCAGTCCTTCCCAAGAACCATTTTTCCGACGTGCTGGATATATTTTTTGAACTATATATATATATATATATATATATATATATATATATATATATATATATATATATATATATATATATATATATATATATATATATATATATATATATATATATTGTTTGTATCTTGCGAATAAACTGCCTTTGAATAATTTTTATACAGGTTTCAAGACACGTAGAATAAAAGTAGGCAATTTAAAAAATGCATATGCACATATATATGCCGACTCAACGAAAAAAACTGTCCGTCCGTCCGTCCCTCTCTCAGGTATACGACGATCATTGTTCCAAAGAAATGAATATATAAAACAACCTAAATTTTCTTAGCGTTGCTGGTTTTGAACACAGGCTTTGAAGTTCAATGTATGCAATCAATAACTGCCACTTGAGAGAGGCATTCACATTTCCACTACACTCCAGCGACACTCCTTGCTCGACGTCTTTCATCACTTCAAATCACCGTGATTCCCTAATTTCGGTCTTCTTTGGCTTAGATCGTATGTTGCTTATCGTTTAACTATTCATCAGCTCTAATTATATTTAGTATGTAACTAAGTAAACACGAGTGATAAAGCCATTACGCAGTCGCATTTTTCATCTTCGTTCCCCCCCCATCCACACACATAAAAAGAGCCTGGGCCCCATTTATCTGTCTAAAAAGTTGAACTCTATAAACTATGTACAAGTATAACCTAGTGTTTCGAAAATTTTCAAAGAACCACCCAAAAATGTCGATTAATTGATCAATCGACGAAAAAAACTCTCATCGATAAGTACTCAGTGAATAATGGATACGATGGCGAACGGTCAATCTTTAATCGATTAAACAATTAATGCAGCATCCCTAATATGTCCTCGCAAGCTATTGGATGATGCAGCAATGGTTGTGCGCTACGCGTTGCCACACAACCACCACGAGCGAGACTTCGTCATAGTTGGGCATTTTAACGAAGTACTTCGTCGACACCCGGAGTGCGTCCGCGCGATGAACGAGAATCGCGTGCGCATCTGGCCAGCCCATCGTATACGCAATAACAACTTCCCGGAAAACCTGCCTCGACCGAATTAAAAAAAAAAAAAGTATATATATGCCAAACTAGAGGCGTGCGTTATGCGTCCAACTACCTCTCTGTCCACAGTATACTCGTGGTGACTGCTAGCTGGCACAACGCGACGCAGTCTAAAGCAAGAGGCCAACGCACCAATGAGGCTCTTCGAAAGTTACAAATCAGAGCACTTTCACGAGAAGCTTCTCAAGAATTGCTGTTTTCGGCGGGGGCGGCGGTGTTGTACGCGAATAACCCGACGTCAGTGAGTGCTCGGAAATGCGGTCCTCAAAGGGGCGACAGTCGTGTGCTTATTTGTATTTGTACGCCGTTTTTCCAATAAATGTGCCGCTCGATCGTGGGTTTGTCGGTTATCGGTCGTTTCTGATATGGAAGTCCTATCTTTTATTGAGTACCACTTTTAGCTTCACGTTCTCACATTTCACTGTTGCCAGGATTCAGCTCTCCCTTCCCCCCGCCACCACCGCAGGCCTACGCGAGACGACTCAGTCCTGCTGGGTCGCTAACTCGCTATGACCATTAGGCCCAAAAGGCCTTGGTCCGGAGGGCAAGACTGGCGGCTTCACCCCATGAGGTTTCGTAATATATTGGGACTCCACGAAATATGTAGGGCTGCTGTGTGAGTCCACACCTCTCCTGTTTAATAAATACTTTCCACAACCACCACCATCCCCTTCCAGCATCCACACAGTGAATTTTATTGGGCACTGGTAACAATGGTCAAGGTGACCATAACCGTATCACGCAACAAACGCCCCGTGCGAGGATTATTCATACGGACACGCAGTTATCATCTGTTCTATTGCACAATAAGACACCACAACAGGTTACGAATCACGCGTCTGAAAGACACTCACCTCAATTGGAAACTGCTGCTGCATGCATATGCACCCGGGTATTGGGTACTGAACACATGTGGTGCCTCCTTACGTTTGAACGTAGGCCGCTTCATACCTACCCAAGAATTTTCCTTACACCTGCCAAAGAAACGTGCTCTACGGCACGCAGGGGTGTTTAGAAAAAAATTATTTCATCGTAAGAGGTTACGAACACATGGAAACAGCGTCTATACCATAAGAACAATAACATACACAAATGACAGCACAATATACATGAAACGTTTTTTACAAAAATGTTCAAGTCCACAAAGTGTCCGTAACACATGCTGCTAAGAACCAACGTACACACACACACTTATCACAATATACAGAATGTACATAATTATGTATATTGCCACGAGCGAGAAAATACAGACAGCCAGGAGTTGACGTCTTCCCCCAGAAGCAGACCAGCAACAACGTTCTCTTCTTCCTCCACTCCTAAGCGAGTACGTGCCACAGCGGATGGCTCATACATAATGGCATGTGGCATTATTCCCTCTCCCGGAAAAGCATCGTCTCGATGCTGGTTATGCGCGCTAAAAATGAGAGAAAAAAAAAGAGGAATTATATAAGCGAGACAATTGTGTCGTAAGGCTAAATGAATATGCTGCTGTCACAGAAGAAGTAAATAAAGAAGGCAGGACACAAGAGCGCAAAAACGAACAGAAAAGCAACAAAAAGAAAGCTAAGTAGTCACTGTAGCAAAAGTCACTCTACGTTCGATTGATGACGCGAGAAATATGGCTTGAGCCTTGAAACATGCACCACATCACTTTGTGGGAGGCGGCGGGAACGTCTTGGGGTGCCTTCAGGGAGGACATCGTAGGTTACGTCGCTGAGTCGACGTAGAACCTTGTAGGGGCCGAAGTAGCGCCGCAGTAACTTTTCTGACCGGCCACGCTGTCGGATGGGAGTCCACACCCAGACTTCATCACCTGGTTTGAAGGAAACGTCTCGGTGTCGAAGATTGTAGCGGCGTGCGTCTGCAGTTTGGCGACTCTGAATACGGCGTCGGGCGAGTTGACGGGCGTCCTCGGCGCGTTGAGCAAACAAGGCAGCGTCCGTGTTAAACATTCCCACGTTGTCGGGAAGGAGCATTGCGTCGAGCATTGTAATGACCTCTCGACCATGCACTAAGCGAAAAGGGGGTGAAACCTGTACTTTCTTGAACTGCAGTATTGTAAGCAAAAGTTACGTATGGGAGGATATCGTCCCAGTTCTTGTGGTCAATGGCCACATACATTGACAACATGTCTGCAATGGTCTTGTTCAGCCGTTCAGTGAGACCGTTTGTTTGGGGGGCGATAAGCCGTGGTTTTGCGATGTTCTGTGCCACTTAGTCTCAATACTTCCTGTAGCATCTCTGCGGTGAAAGCTGTCCCACGATCAGTAATTATGACAGCTGGCGCTCCATGACGGAGGACGATACTGTTGACAAAAAACTGGGCGATTTCGGTTGCGGTAGCTTTGGGTAGGGCCTTTGTTTCGCAGTATCGTGTTAAATAATCGGTGGCGACCACAATCCACCGATTTCCAGACGAAGACGTGGGGAATGATCCCAGCAAGTCCATGCCAATTTGATGAAATGGTGCTTTCGGTGCGGCTATGGGTTGTAGGAGTCCCGCTGGTCGGACAGGCGGAGTCTTACGGCGTTGGCAATCGCGACATGTGCGGACGTAGTGCTTGACTGTCTTCGCAAGACGTGGCCAGTAATAGGAGCGGCGAATTCGTTGCAACGTGCGCGTGTAGCCAAGGTGTCCGGACGATGGTTCGTCGTGACAAGCATGTAAAATATTGTCACGTGGGTGTGACGTCGACGAAGGCAGCAGGCGACGTGTCCAAGATGAAACTGTTTATTAGGCCGAACTTGTGGCCGGTAAACGGAAAGTAATATTACAGCGATACACGCTGGCACTGATAGCGGCGAACAGAGCGTCGACCGTCGATCAACCTGAACATCGTTGGAGCGCGCCGGCTTTTATGCATCACGCGTCGAACATTCTGGCCTTATCACTGGTCATCGCGCAAGCTCAGGAATAATCTCGAGTGGTCGCGTCTTGCGCGCAATCTTAACAAAACGATCTACAATAATCGCGAAGGTTCCAGAACAATAAGGCGCGGTTTGAGCTGAGCTTTGCTGATGGTCTATGTGGGCTAAAACCGAATACAACAAAAGTGAAAATAAGAATAGCGCGTGGCAATGCCCCCCTCTGAAAAGGCATCGTCCCGATGCTTAAAACAGAACACGGGGGAAAATGCATGCAACAATAAATCACAACAATAAAGAAAGAAAGTACAATAATTAAGCAATAAGTGCAGTCCTCTGGTTTGCTAACGCGCGTAATACGGCTTGAGGCGCACGACGTGGACGACTTCAGGTCGCGCACGGCGCCGTTGAGAGTTCGTTATGCCGTCCGGGACGACCTCGTAGTCCAGAGCACCGAGACGTCGAAGCACCTTGTACGGCCCGAAGTATCGCCGAAGGAGTTTTTCACTAAGTCCACGTCGGCGTATCGGTGTCCACACCCACACGCGGTCGCCGGCCTGGTATTCCACGAAGCGTCGTCGAAGATTGTAACGGCGGCTGTCGGTCGTCTGCTGATTCTTGATCCGCAGGCGGGCGAGCTGTCGTGCTTCTTCGGCGCGCTGTAGGTAGGCGGTCACGTCGATGTTTTCCTCGTCGGTGACGTTCGGTAACATGGCGTCGAGCGTCGTTGCCGGGCTCCGTCCGTAGACCAACTTGTATGGCGTTATCTGCGTCGTTTCTTGCACGGCCGTGTTGTATGCGAAGGTCACGTACGGAAGGATGGCGTCCCACGTCTTGTGTTCGACGTCGACGTACATGGCCAGCATGTCGGCGATGGTCTTATTTAGACGCTCGGTCAGGCCGTTGGTCTGTGGGTGGTAGGCGGTGGTCCGGCGGTGACTTGTTTGGCTGTACCTTAGGATCGCCTGAGTTAGGTCCGCGGTAAAAGCCGTACCTCTGTCGGTAATGAGGACCTCTGGGGCGCCATGACGCAGTACGATGTTCTCGACGAAGAACTTTGCTACCTCGGCGGCACTGCCCTTGGGCAGGGCCCTTGTCTGGGCGTAGCGGGTGAGGTAGTCAGTAGCTACGACGATCCACTTGTTTCCGGAATTCGACGTCGGGAACGGCCCCAGTAAGTCCATGCCGATTTGCTGGAACGGCCGGCGAGGTGGCTCGATGGGTTGCAGAAGTCCGGCCGGCCTAGTCGGTGGTGTCTTCCGTCGCTGACAATCTCGGCAAGTCCTCACGTAGTGGGTGACGTCGGCAGTGAGGCGAGGCCAGTAGTACTTTTCTTGTATCCTTGCCAGCGTACGGGAAAATCCAAGGTGTCCAGCCGTCGGGTCGTCATGCAAAGCATGCAGAATTTCTGGTCGTAATGCCGAAGGTACTACGAGGAGGGAGTCGGCCCGAAGTGGCGAGAAGTTTTTCTTTAGGAGAACGCCGTTGCGCATGAAAAACGACTCCAGTCCTCGTCTGAATACCTTTGGAGCCACGGTGGCTTTGCCTCGAGGTATTCCATAAGGCCCTTGAGTTCCGTATCGGCGCGCTGTCGCTCGGCGAAGTCGTCGGCACTTATGGTTCCCAGGAAGCCGTCATCATTCTGGTCGTCCAGCGGCGGTGGGTCGACGGGGGCACGAGACAGGCAGTCGGCGTCAGAGTGTTTTCTTCCGGACTTGTAAACGACGGTAATGTCGAATTCTTGAAGCCTCATGCTCCACCGTGCGAGGCGACCAGAAGGGTCCTTCAAGCTAGCTAGCCAACACAAGGCGTGGTGGTCGCTCACAACTTTGAAGGGCCTGCCGTAAAGGTAGGGGCGAAACTTTGATGTAGCCCAGATGATGGCGAGGCACTCCTTTTCTGTTGTGGAATAGTTGGCCTCTGCCTTGGATAGCGACCGGCTAGCATAACTGATGACCCTTTCCAGTCCGTCCGTCCTCTGCACAAGGACGGCGCCGAGTCCTACGCTGCTCGCGTCGGTGTGCACTTCTGTTTCGGCGTGTTCGTCGAAATGCGCAAGCAATGGAGGCGTTTGCAGGCGTCGTTTTAGTTCTTGAAATGCTTCCTCCTGCGGCGTTTCCCACTTGAACTCGACGTCGGTCCTGGTGAGGTTAGTGAGAGGTTCGGCGATGCGGGCGAAGTTTTTAACGAACCGCCTGTAATAGGCACACAAGCCGAGAAATCGACGCACGGCCTTCTTGTCGGTGGGTGGCGGGAAAGCAGCGATGGCGGTTGTCTTTTGCGGGTCGGGGGCGTACTCCGGATTTGCTTATCACGTGGCCCAAGAACAAAAGTTCTTCGTACGCGAAGCGGCACTTCTCTGGCTTGAGAGTGAGTCCGGACGTCTTGATTGCCTGAAGTACAGCTTCAAGGCGCCGCAGGTGTTCATCGAAGTTCGAAGAAAACACAACGACGTCGTCCAAGTACACAAGGCAAGTCTGCCACTTCAAGCCAGCCAGTACAGTATCCATAACGCGTTGGAAGGTCGCAGGGGCCGAGCAAAGACCAAAAGGCATGACCTTAAACTCGAACAGGCCGTCTGGTGTTATAAAGGCAGTCTTTTTCTCGGTCTCTCTCGTCGACTTCGATTTGCCAGTAGCCCGTCTTCAGGTCCATCGACGAAAAGTACTTCGCGTTGTGGAGTCGATCCAGGGCGTCGTCTATCCGTGGGAGGGGGTACACGTCCTTCTTCGTGATCTTGTTCAGGCGACGATAGTCGACGCAGAAACGTAGCGTCCCGTCCTTCTTCTTCACCAACACCACGGGAGACGCCCAGGGACTCTTGGACGGCTGGATTATGTCGTCGCGTAGCATTTCGTCGACTTGCTTCTTTACGGCTTCGCGTTCTCGCGTCGAAATTCGATACGGGCTTTGACGGACTGGTCGGGCACTTTCTTCAGTTATGATACGATGTTTGGCGACTGGGGTCTGTCGAATCCTTGACGACGATGAGAAGCAGTCCTTGAATTGCAAGAGCAGATTTTTGAGCTTGTCTTGCTTCTGCTTTGGGAGGCTGGGGTTGACGTCGAAATCTGTTTCGGGACCTCGATTCGTGGAAGAATGTTCGGCAGTATCGGAGAGGGCGAAATCATTGCTGGTGTCCACGAATTTCTCGATGTAGGCGACCGTCGTACCAATGTTGAGGTGCCTATATTCGTGGCTGAAGTTTGTCAGTAGTACCTTTGCTTTGCCGTCGCGCAACTCGGCGATGCCTCTTGCGACGCAAATCTGACGGTTCACAAGCAGGTGCTGATCGCCCTCGACGACGCCTTCAAGGTTAGCGGGTATTTCGGTGCCGACGGAAATGACGACGCTGGAGAGAGGCGGAACGGTGACCTGCTCTTCTATTACATTTAAGGCATGGTTCTCCGGTGACGTGTGGGGCGGCAACGCTTTTTCTGAAGTCAGTGTTATCGACTCAGACCTCAGGTCGATGACGGCGCCGTGTTGACTTAGGAAGTCCATCCCCAGTATCACATCCCTGGAGCAGTGCTGCAGAATTAGAAAGCTGGCGGGATAAGTCCGGTTATTGATGGTGACTCTTGCGGTGCAGACACCGGCCGGTGTTATCAGATGACCCCCAGCGGTCCTGATTTCAGGGCCTTGCCAAGCAGTCTTTACTTTCTTCAACTTCGTCGCGAAAGACCCACTGACGACGGAATAGTCGGCTCCAGTGTCGACGAGAGCGGTGACGTTGTGGCCGTCGAATATTACGTCGAGGTCGCTGGTTCGTCGTCGTGCGTTGCGGTTGGGTCGCGGCGTCGGATCACGGCTGCGTCGAAATGTTGTGGTGCTTCCATGCTGCGTCGTCAGGTTTTCTTCGGTCCGCGATGTTTCGTCGGTAGGGCTTCGTCTGCTTGGCGTCGTGTTGCACGGGTCTCGTCGCGTTGTCGTCGTCGGCGGCCGCGGAGGATCTTCGGCATTTCGTCGAACAGCAACCGCACCTCCATCGGTTGCTGCCCTTAGTTTCCCGGGTACGGGCTAGGTGACCGGCCCCGGTTTGGGCCAGTGTACTGCCGGCGGTGCGGTGACATGTAGCGGCCGGGCGACGGTGAGCGGGAAGGTCGTCGGGGCGTCCACTGAGCTCCTGCGAGGTAGTCGGCGATGTCTTGCGGTCGTTCACCCCGCTGAGGACGAGGCGCGTTAACGGCGAAACCGCGTAGGCCCATCTGTCGGTACTGGCAGCGGCGGTACGTGTGCCCGGCTTCACCGCAGTGGTAGCATAGCGGGCGGTGGTCTGGGGCGCGCCAAACGTCGGTTTTCCTAGGTGTGTAGCGCTGGCCGCCGGGAGGACGGTAGGGCGTCGGTGGCGGTGGCGGCGGCGTCTGGCGACGGAAGTGCTGCGGGGCGGCATCTTGGTGTGGGCGCGGAGGGGGGACGTGACGGCGGGCAGCAGCAGCGTAGGTCATGGCTTGTGGCTGCGGTGGGGCTGGCTGAGGAACATTCAGTGAATGCTGAATTTCTTCTCGTACAACGTCTGCAATCGACGCCACTACAGGTTGCGGAGAAGGTTCGAGCTTCCGCAGCTCTTCTCGCACAATGGCACGAATCACTTCACGCAACTCGTTGGAGTCGAGGGCATGAACAGCCGCGCTGTCTTGAATACAGCGGCGATTGTACTGTCCGGTGCGCATTTCCAGTGTCTTCCTCGATCGTCGTCGCCTCCGACAGGAATTCCTGGACGGTCTTAGGTGGATCCCGCATCAGCGCGGCGAAGAGCTCCTGCTTGACTCCTCGCATAAGAAAGCGAACTTTCTTGTCTTCGGTCATGGCAGCGTCAGCCTGGCGAAACAGTCGGGTCATCTCTTCCGTGAAGATGGTGACGTTTTCGTTGGGTAGCTGTACCCGTGTCTCCAGCAAAGAAGCGGCCCTTTCTTTGCGGGCCACGCTCATGAATGTTTCAAGGAATGCGCCACGGAAGAGATCCCAGGTTTGAAGTCCAGACTCCCGGTTCTCGAACCAGGTCCTTGCCGCGTCTTCCAGGTAGAAGTAGACGCGACGCAGCTTCTCTTCCGAATCCCAGTGGTTGAAGGTGGCAACTCGTTCGTACGTCTCCAGCCAGGTCTCCGGGTCTTCAAACGATGCTCCATGGAATGTCGGTGGCTCCCTTGGCTGCTGCATAACGACCGTGGTGGGTGTTGGTACCGTGGCTGTCATAGTTGCCGCAGTAGTAGTCGTGGCCTTGGTGTTTCGAGTCTTATCCGGTAGGGGCCCGAACTCTGGATGTAGCCCTCGTCGCCTGCGGCTAGCTCGCTGGTCAAGGCTGGCGTCGACGTCTCCTTCACGACTGGGGCTGGGTTCACGACTTGACGGGGGCGTCCGGTACATGAAAGAAGCAGCACCTCCACCAGATGTCACGTGGGTGTGACGTCGACGAAGGCAGCAGGCGACGTGTCCAAGATGAAACTGTTTATTAGGCCGAACTTGTGGCCGGTAAACGGAAAGTAATATTACAGCGATACACGCTGGCACTGATAGCGGCGAACAGAGCGTCGACCGTCGATCAACCTGAACATCGTTGGAGCGCGCCGGCTTTTATGCATCACGCGTCGAACATTCTGGCCTTATCACTGGTCATCGCGCAAGCTCAGGAATAATCTCGAGTGGTCGCGTCTTGCGCGCAATCTTAACAAAACGATCTACAATAATCGCGAAGGTTCCAGAACAATAAGGCGCGGTTTGAGCTGAGCTTTGCTGATGGTCTATGTGGGCTAAAACCGAATACAACAAAAGTGAAAATAAGAATAGCGCGTGGCAATATCGTCGCGAAGCGAGGTCGGCACAACCAGCAGGTAAGTAGCTTGCGTATGGTCAAAATTCTTCTTGTACAGGACTCCATCCCGGATGCAAAAAGAGGCCAGCGAGCGTGCGAAATTTCGAGGAAGACTGGTGTCGCGCCCTTCCAGGTAGTAAATCAGCGGGCTTAGCTCCAAGTCATCACGCTGTTGTTGAGCCAAGTCGGTTGCTGATACAGAGGAAAGGAAAGTATCGTCCTCTTCAAGGTCAGCGTTGGCACTTCCGACTGGCGCACGTGAGAGACAGTCAGCGTCGGTGTGTTTGCGTCCTGACTTGTGAATGATTGTCACGTCAAATTCTTGCAGCCGAAGGCTCCACCGTGCCAGACGACCTGAAGGATCTTTGAGATTGGCGAGCCAGCATAGAGAATGGTGGTCGCTAACTACTCTGAATGGGCGGCCGTACAAGTAGGGTCGAAACTTTGTTATGGCCCAAACAACGGCTAAGCATTCTTTTTCTGTTGCAGAGTAGTTTTTCTCTGCAGATGATAATGTTCGACTTGCATAGGCAATCACACGCTCTACACCATTCTGCCATTGAACCAATACAGCTCCAAGTCCGACGTTACTGGCATCCGTGTGTAGCTCTGTGGCAGCGTTGTCGTCAAAGTGACCGAGTACAGGCGGAGCCTGCAGATGGGCTCGTAGGATATCAAAGGAATGGCGCTGATCCTGACCCCACACAAACGGTACTCCTTCCTTCGTGAGTTGGTTGAGGGGTTCAGCGATTTTGGAAAAACCTTTGACAAAGCGTCTGTAGTATGCGCACAGTCCCAGAAATCGGCGTAGGTCACGCTTGTTTGTTGGCACGGGAAATGCGGCGACGGCGCTCGTTTTCTCAGGATCTGGGCGGATACCGGCGTGGCTCACAACGTGACCAAGAAACTTGAGTTCCTCATAGGCAAAATGACATTTCTCAGGTTTGAGAGAAAGTCCAGCTGTTCGAATCGCCTGAAGAACTGTCTCTAGTCGCTGGATGTGCTGTTCAAACGTGTCCGAAAAAACCACCACGTCGTCTAGGCAGACAAGACATGATTGCCATTTCAGCCCAGAAAGAACCGTGTCCATCATTCTTTGAAAAGTAGCTGGCGCGGAGCATAAGCCGAAAGGAAGTACTTTGAACTCGTAGAGGCCGTCAGGAGTAATAAAAGCGGTCTTTTCGCGGTCACGCTCGTCAACTGCGATTTGCCAGTAGCCACTGCGTAGATCCATGGAAGAAAAGTATCGAGCGTTCCGTATACGGTCGAGCGAGTCATCTATTCGGGGTAGTGGATAAACGTCTTTCTTCGTGATCTTGTTCAACTTCCGATAATCGACGCAAAAGCGCATGGTACCATCTTTTTTCTTTACTAACACAACAGGGGATGCCCAGGGACTGGTCGATGGCTGGATGACATCGTCCTTGAGCATCTGCTGGACTTGCTGACGTATGGCGTCTTGTTCTTTCTGCGACACCCTGTAGGCATGTTGTCGGACGGGTCTCTCGGTAGGCTCGGTGATGATACGATGTTTGGCAAGCGGCGTCTGGTTGACCTTCGAGGTTGTAGCGAAGCAGTCTCGAAATGAATCGAGTATTTCCAAAAGACGTTCCCGTTGTGCTGAAGGTAGACCCTGGTTAACGTCGAGAGTGCTCGCGAATGCCAAGGCGGAATGGTCGCATGATGAAAGGGCAGCTAATGTTGAAGGACCCGGGACGTCGGCAATATCCTCAAGGTATGCGATCGCGGTGCGTCTTGTAAGATGGCGATACTCCTCGCTGAAATTCGTCACTAGTAGGCAAGCCTGTCTCTTTCTGGGCTGTATAATACCTCGGGCAACGCAGATTTGTTGTGCAAGAAGGAGAGACAAATTTCCCTCCGCGATTACAGCGTCGGGGACGTCCTGCTCACATTCAACGCTGACAAAGAGGCTGCTGCGAGGGGGCACAGTCACAGATTCGGAGGACACGCGTAGGGCAGGCTTCGATAAGTGGGTGTTGTCAGCTTCAGGGTGAAACGGGTCCGCGAACGACACCAGCAACTCACGTAGATCAATGATTGCGCCGTATTCGCGAAGAAAGTCCAGTCCCAGGATGAGTGGACGGGAGCACACACTTAATACGAGGAAAGACCCCGTGAACGTCGATGCACGTACTCGAATACGTGCTGTGCACATTCCAGTCGGCGTCACCAGATGGCCACCTGCCGTGCGCAATGGGGGTCCTTGCCATGGGGTGGTTACTTTCCTCAGTTTAGATGCCAGGGCGCTGCTCATAACTGAATAATCGGCGCCGGTGTCGACGAGGGCAGTGACAGCGTGATTGTCAACGAATACGGTGATGTCGGCAGACACAGTCTTATTACTTTCGGAAAACACTGAAAAATCAGAACGGTCATCTTCGCGTCGTTGCGTCGAGGGAGGCTCTTTGACAGTTCGTTGGGACGCGGCTTCACCTCCAGGAGCCGCGGTTCCTAGTTTCCCCTGTGGGGACTTGGCGACCGGCTTCTGAAAGGAGCGTAAGATGACGAGGGCAAGCTAGGTGACGTGGAGCGGCGAGGCGATGGTGATCGTAATTGGCGGCTTTGAACAGGGGGAGGGACTTGCTGGCCCGTAAGGTACTCTTCGATTTCACGGGGGCGCTCACCGTAGCGCGGGGGCCGAGCATCAGGGTGGAAGCCGCGGAGACCCAGTTGGCGGTACTGACAAGTGCGATACACGTGACCCGCTTCGCCACAGTGGTAGCAGAGCGGACGGTTATCGGACGTGCGCCACACGCTTGCTTTGGTAGCGTTCTGTCTTGAGCCGGACGGATGATATGTGGATGTGCTCGGAAACCTTGAAGCGTGTGGTGGAGTCGAAGAGGTGCCCTGGAATAGATGGCTAGCCTGATCCATTGTCCGGATAGTGGGATCAGTAGCGTGTGGTGCAGGAGATCGCAGGGCCGCCGCATAAGTCAGGACAGGGACCTCAGGTCTTGGTGGTGCGAGTGGGGCAACCGCCTGTCTGATTTCATTCCGGATGACGTCTGCGAGTGCTGTCACGGGTGGTTGGGGTCCCGCTGCTTGGAGTTGGCGTAGCTCGTCCCGCACTTCTAATGAAGTCTGCGAGGGCCTGCCTCTCGCTGTGTCAGCTCCGATAGAGCATGCAGCGGCCGTGATGTCGCGGCGTTCGTACTGTGACGACCGCTGCTGGAGAGTACGCTCCATCGTGGTTGCCTCACTTATGAACTCGGCCACGGTCGTCGGTGGATTGCGTACGAGTCCGGCGAAGAGCTGTTCTTTTACCCCACGCATCAAATGCCGCACCTTCTTTTCCTCGGACATCGCAGGGTCTGCGCGCCTGAAGAGTCGAAGCATGTCCTCGACAAACATCGAAACTCTCTCGTTCGGTCGCTGGTTTCTGGACGAGATGGCCTGTTCCGCTCTCTCTTTCCTTTCGGCGCTGCGGTACGCATCGCGAAGCTGTCGGCTAAACTCTTGCCATGTCGCAAAGGAACCCTCGTGGTTCTCGTACCATGTTTTGGCAGAGTCCTCCAATGCGAAGTAAACTCTCCGCAGCTTGCGAGCTTCATCCCATTCATTGATGCTGGCTACTCGATCGAAGTGGTCGAGCCAGTCATCAACATCCTCAAAGATGTCGCCGTGGAAAGAGCGTGGTGTTCTGCGGTGCATGAAAAACATGCGGGAGAAGAGAAGCATAGGCGTCGTTGGTTTGACTCGCCTGGCTTGTAGTCGAGGTTGTCATCTTGTCAAATCTTGACAAGGGACGGAATTCGGGGGTAGTCCTCGCAGGCGGCGGCTGCTTCTTGCTGAGGGAGCTGTAGCTGTCTCCAAGTAGCTCGGTGTGACGGCTGAAAATCGGGAGCCAAGGTGCATGTACCCAGCACCTCCACCAGTGCCACGAGCGAGAAAATACAGACAGCCAGGAGTTGACGTCTTCCCCCAGAAGCAGACCAGCAACAACGTTCTCTTCCTCCACTCCTAAGCGAGTACGTGCCACAGCGGATGGCTCATACATAATGGCATGTGGCAATATACATAATACACATGACTCTGTGAACATGTCAGTAAGTATGTACAATAAATGTTATGGTGCATGTAATTTACACAATGTACAGCGTTAGCATGAAGTGTACATATACAAGAACCTACAAGCATACGGTGACCTGCACGTACAAAAATAATTAGCACATCCAGTTTATATGTACTAATCAATCACTGTCTGATGGCCTGGCTACAGGAACCAGGCCAGATGAAAAAACTAGCCGCACACGTCCATCAACTACCGATAGGAAGCGGCGCGGCCACTGCCGTAGAAATTCCTCTTCCCCAAGGACGAACAATTCCTCCGACAAAAAGGACAGTAGTTCGGAGTATGAGCGTTCCAGAATTGGAAACAGAGCACGACGACGGTGACCCACTGCAATAGCTTCGCACCTGTTACGCCACAAACAAAAAGCGCCTGCAGCAACCTGCGTACCACCAGCGGTTAAAGGTGTATATAAATAGCTCGCCGTTATTACACCGGCGCATGCATGGCGCGTGGTCCAGTTGTTACACCGGCGCATGCATGGCGCGTGGTCGAGTTGTACAACGCAGCGCCCGCGCAGCGAGGGGTCGCTGGTTCGAATCCCCGGTTGGGTGGTTCAGAATTTCTTCCTTCTAATTTATTTTAACACGAAAGTGTTTTATGCCGGGGTCCACCAAGATTTCAGTGACGCATTTCCGTCACGGAAATGACGTCGAACAAATACGCATGATCAGAAGACAAAGAAAAAAAGTTCCGTCACCGGGAGTCGAACCTACGACCTCTTGGTCCGCAAGAAGATATGCCGGGCACGCTATCCACTGCGCCACGATCACATACTTTGCAGGTATTACAAACGCGCCTTTTATATCTACCACTGTCCTCTTACAGTGTTCTTGCTAAATTGAAGTAATGCACCATAACTGTGAAAGCCGCGATTAGTTTCTTCAGAGCGCCGTTTCTATGGAACCGTCCCATTCGGCGCGTTTCGAATAGGAAAAGTGCAATTTTGTCGACGCATTCACACACTGCCAGGTGGCGACCTTACCCCCAGCGTCGGCGTCGCTCATAGCATCCATCCATACCAAAGGCAGCTCTGCGACGCGCGAGTGCTTAGCGTGGCCCGTAACTCTGCGTTCCAAACCCGGCCAACGGGGAAGACACAACGCGCGTTGCGTTTCCCCTCTGGTCGGGCAGCGGTGTTCAATAACTCGCTTTGTCTGTCTCGCCTCCTCTTCGTGTCTCGTCCCACTGCGCAGTTCGACCAGAATGAACTCGTACCAACTCGCCCAACTCTCCACGCTGCTTATTCAATAACTCTAACGTGCCGCGAACAGGCGACCTTAGCCAGAATACGGCGTCCAATCAATGACGCTCTTCTTCTGGTTGTCACACCGCTTTCTCTGATTCCGCTCTCACCGTACAGCTACCACAGGCGTATATGACCACACGGGTTTGTTTAACCATTGCTCATAGACGTT